>MU185680.1:0-19769 GCA_016904865.1 Pissodes strobi | reverse complement strand
GGCGTATTAGGAATCTGTGGTTTAATTTACATGACGCACCTTTCCCTGAAATTTTCCTAATTGTGTTTGGTCGAAGCGCAATCCGAATAATTAAAAATTGTGTAGAAGTGCAGCATGAAAATTTTGACATAACTTCAATATTACTTAAAATATTTAGTGGCAATTTTCGGGATATACAGGGTGTCCCGAAATACCATTCGAATATTTTTATATATGTGATTCTACATAAGAAAATATGAAAATTTTTTCATATGATTCTTTGTTCGAAAATGCATAGATTCCAAGATATAGGGTGTCAAACTTCCTTTTAACGATTTTGATAATAATTGGTAGTGTTGTCTATAATAATAAGGGGGCTCATTTAGCTTTAATTAGATTAATTAAAAATATGAAGTCCAATGGCGCATCATATTGAATATTATTGACAAAAAAATGTGCACCACACCTAGGCCCCCTAATTTTGATGATGCCAATATCTTAATTTTTGAAAATATTTTTATTTTATATTTAAATTCTTCCCTAAAAAATCTCATGTTCCATTCCGGTATATAATTTTGCACATAGTAATTGGGATAAATATATTTTTCATTTTAGGTTACTATGGGTACTACTAATCTGATGATGCTTAAATGGACGACTGATGATTGATGACTGCTGCCATGAGTATTGAGTATCCGTAAATTGTCTCTTCATAATACATTTACTTGTGTTGTTTTAAACACTTCAAATTACTTTAACAGTTCAATGTTAACAAATAGGTACACAGTATAATAGGTATGTGATGTAAATAAATATGTAATTTACGCAGCTTTAATAAATGTTTTTCTTTTAAGGAACATCTTTGTGTTTGAATTCTTTACGTGCTCAATCGAACAGCAAGTCAAGCCTTAACTTTTGCATACGTCCCTACTCACAACCAATAAAAAACATTTTGTTTAACATAGTTTTTATTAAATAATTTTGTATGTCCTCCTTCTAATCTTATGCATTTCCCAGCTCTAAGAATCGAAGTTTGCTGACCCTCTACAATGCCCCAACAACAATAATATTTTTAGAGAGCTTAAACATGAAACTTAAAAGAGGTAACTATCGATAAAATGAACTGTTTTCGAATTTTTTTTGTTTAGCATTGTTTTTAGTAAATAATTTTGTATGTCGGCTCAACATGAGAACATAAGAACATAAGAACTGAAGGTTGTTTGACCCACCACAATGCCCCAGCACTAGTCCTTATTTCTCGACAATGATAAATAATCATTTCCAATAAGTTATTTCTATTGTCAATTTGATTGGCATATACTAAAGTTTTAAATGTCCCCACAAAAAAAATCTAAGGGGTTTATGTCAGGTGATCGAGGAGGCCAAGCCACTGGTCCTTCTCTCCCTATCCATCGATTTTCGAAGTTCCTATTTAGGTATTCTCGAACTACTAGTCTAAAATGTGACGGGACTCCATCATGCATGAACCACATATCACTTCGTATTGTCAAAGGCAGATCTTCTAAAAATTGTGGTAAACTGTTCTGAAGAAATTCCAAATAAAGTTATTCAGTTAACCTTCTTGGCAATACAAATGGTCCAATAAAATATTGCACAATGATGATGCGCCACAATAGGAGCATGGGGATTTTCTTTTGCCCATAAATGCAAATTATGGGAGTTTATGATGCCGTTTTTAGAAAAATCCAGCTTTGCCCGTAAAGAGAACTAAACCCATGAAATTTGCAGCATTTCTATGTCGATCTAAAACTCAGTTCGAGAATTCCATCCTTCGCGGAAAATCTTCAATGAGAAGGGCATGGACTTTCTGAAGCTGATACGGATGCAATTGTTTCTCTCTAAGGATTCTAGTGACCACCGATCTTGGGCAATTAAACTGGACTTGTACTCTTGTAGAAGGATCTGCTTCTGCAGCATTTAGGATGTTTTCTTTAACACTTTCACGGCAATTGATTTGATTTCCGCAATTATTGTGGCTGGCTTTCAAAATTATGTAATGCACTTTACAACAAAAAATAACAGATTAATAAGCATTAAGAATGAATATTTTAAATATACCCAAATTTGGATTCAAAATGAGTGAAATGTTTAAAATGGCATCATAATTATTACATTTAAATAAAAGTAATACATGTCTCAACCAACCAACGATCCACTTTTTCAAAGGTTTTTCTATCAGGCATTCTTCGATTTGGAAATCGTTCTTTCTAAAGCCTTCTGGGTTCTAAGGCAGTATATGATGCAAGTCCATACATTAAATGCATGTCGGCATATTCAGTAAACATAAATGCCATTACTTATTCACTAGCTATTATGAAAAAAGAAGAAAAAACAGCGCAAATTTGAACACACTCTATCGTCAACTAAGTGTGAAAAATCCATAGGAACAAAAATATATTTTATTTGAAAAGAGGTCATTTTATCGACATAAAATAACATTATAAGTTCACATCAATTTTTTCCCTACAGCCTACAGCACATCACCTCCCCCCCTCCCCCTCGGCGGAAATGTAGGCTCCTAAATGACGCCGCTGCAAATTTCCTGAATAACTTTTAAATTACTTGGCGTAATTTAATATTTTTTAAATATCATGGACACTAGATAAGTCTCCTTAAAATGGATTCTTTGAAATATATTTGGCTTATTTAGTTCGCCAGGGACGGACTAGCCTCAACACAATAACGCTAATTTTTGCTGCGCCCTGATAAAGACACAACAATAATATGTTTGGAGAGCTTAAACCTGAAACTGTTGGGACATTGTAGAGGGTCAAACAATATTTAATTCTTAGAGCTAGGAAATGCATAAAATTGGAAGGAGGTCATGTTGAACCGACATACAAAATTATTTAATAAAAACCATAATAAGCAAAAATATTTTTTATTCAAAATCAGTTCGTTTTATCGACATCGATAAAGAGTACCTTTTTTTAGGTTTCAGGTTTAAGTTCTCTAAAAATATTACTGTTATGTCTTTAATCGTTCAGGGGGCAAAAAATAGCGTTATTGTATTAAAGCTAGTGCGTCCCTGGCAAACACAATAAGCCAAATGTGTTTCAAAGGGTTTACTTTAAGGATACTTATCTAGTATCCACCATATTCAAAAAATATTGAAGTAAGTAGTTTAAATGTTATTCAGGAAAAATCGATCCTTCAGAGGCCTATATCTCCGTAGAGGAGACCTGGAGGAAAAAATTTGATATGAATTTATAATGTTATTTTTACTACGTCTATATAAACCCGGGAGGATGCCCACCAGGCCCGTTCCTGAGGTGTCTTGCGCCTACGTGTAGGTTTCTTTGGTGCACCCCTAGTAACAAAAAATGGTCCTATTTTTTTAAAATATATTTCGCGAAAACTGGCAATGATTTGAAATGTAAGAAAGCTAATAAAAAATAATTAGAAAAAATATTTATTAAATTACCAAAACAAACAAAATCACAAAAATATTTGGTAAGTATATCAAAAGAAAAATATACCCTAAAGAAACAGAAAAAAAAACTATATAAACAGTACTTATAATCAATATATCATTACGATTATTAACTTGATTATTTACGAAATATAATAAATAATAGGAACTAAATGCAGTACATTCACAAGAAAATTAAAAGAGAATAAAATTAACGTAAATAAAATAAACAATAACAAAAACACAAAACAATATTATACCTAGTACTTATATGGTAGGTAACAGAAATATTTTAATGATAAAAAAATAAACGTTTCAAAAATTAAAAAATACTATTTTTGTAATAAACAAAACAAAAAATGAACGATATACCTAAAACAAAACACGTCTGGCTTTCAAGGATGCAAGCTCGTTGATCGATCACCTGTTTATTATCAAGAGTCTCAGAAATATTATTTTCAATCGAAATAATGGCCAAATCTGATAGGCGTTCTTGACTCATAGACGTCCTCAAATAATTCTTTATTAGTTTTAACTTAGAAAAACTTCTTTCACCTGAAGCTACTAAAATGGGTATATCCTTAAGACTATAAAAAAGTTTGGAAAAAAAGACTGTAGATTTTTTTTAGTTATATAATTTAAAATGTCTATGGGAAAGAATGAATCAGTAGTATTTTTAGGATTAAGAATTTTATATGTTGAAATTTCATTTTGTAAATCTAAGTCGTCAATGTCTTTAGATATTACTCCATTAATTTCAACTTGCAATGCGGTATCTAAATTGACTCATGATTCCTTAATGGTCAGATTCTACATTTTCAAAATTACATAAGAACCCAAATAAATTTTAAAATTTGCTTATACCCTAAAACCGCCTTTGTAAAGACTGAATGGTCGTATCTAAAATTAGAAAATTAAAATCGATTTTAAATTTTTGCTTTGGATCTTCTACAGATTCATCCTTACTTTTATATGAAAATAGTGTCCAACAAGGAAACTTCGGAGAGAACACATTTGTGCTATTAAGGCAAACGCTTGGTAAAATTTTTAGACATATTGAAATGATAAAATAACAGATATTTTTTTTTAAATTTGTAATAAAGAATTCTGAATGACCGTCGATTTTGCGCCCCTAAAATCTTGCGCCTGCGTGAATGCACGTCCTGCACGCTCGCCAGGAACGGCCTTGATGCCCACATATTCCGGACACCCTGTATATGTGTTTTTGTATGTTGTGTTTGTCATTTCTAAAGTAGGGTGTTTCAGTTTGTTTTCCCTGTGTTAATAAACTCATTCATTGCCGAACTCTGGAAAATAAATATGCAAGGCAAAATCACTCTGTGGAGTAAGAGTTTCAAGGTCAGGAACCCAGGTAATCTGAATACTGACTGGTCTGTATAAACAATTAATTCTTAAATTATTTATCACCATATAGGAGGGTGTAGAAATTAACCACTTTAATTAGTGGACTGTATCACCATAGGTAGGTGGGATTGTATTCGTTGGGTGTGAATTGAAACATGTATTTTAATAATGCAAGATTTAATTTGCATTAAATATGATTAATATATAAAATGATGTTTCTAACTACTTTCAAGCATTCATCCTTTCACACATAAAACTATATAAATATATAATGTTAACCTTATATATTTATTTAGTTTTATGTGTTAAAGGATGAATGCTTGAAAGTAGTTACTAAATGTCTAACAGAACTTTTCGATTATTTCATTTGAAATGGCACTTCTCACTTTACTGAATTAAATTAATCATTCTTATAATTCAAAATTTCAACTGACTGCCTTTTCATTCACACTAAATACCTTGTGATTTTACTTCTTCTATGATTCTCTCAACTTACCTTTGCCAGGGATATAAGACTTCGAGACTCAATTGGAATCCTGAGTACAGGAACAACTTTGTCTAACTACAATTTTCCAACCGCCATGTTACCTTCTTCTATCTTCAACAGATGAGACGGTACGAATTGAAATGCTTTAAAACGCTCAAAGAGTCCTTAATTTAGTGTTGAAAAAGGGGAACACAGAGTACAGCAGATATTTTCTAAATATCTGTACAAAGAAATGTGAAAAACGACTAAATATCTTGGCGTCAAACAGGGCTACGACTGGGTAGATGTTCTTGGCGCCAAACTCAAGTAGAGCGATGACTGGACCGTTGCTTCACGGGTGAATAATTGTAAGGCACTTTCTTACTTCTTTCTTTGACTAAAACTTAAATTTTGAGAGAACTAACTAAATATCTTGACGTCAAACAGGGCAGAGACAGAGGCTGATGTTTTTGGCGCCAAACACAAGCAGAGCGGAGACTAAACCGTTGCTTCACTGGTGAGCGTTTGTCAGGCACTAAAATCCCATTTTTCCTATCGGCGGCGCGGACCGGAGAGCAGGGAGCAGGGAGAACAGAGCAGGAATTTGCGCAGAGGCGGGCGCGTTTGAGGGGGTAGAAACATGTTGTTTCTTTATTTGACATATTGTTCTTTTCACGACATTGACGGAGACAAGAGATATATTATATTGAGAACGATTAATAACGATTTCCTTGACGGATTGTTGCATATAATGGAATCTATTCTACCGACAATCCAGGTTCGGACTAAGGAGTAACTGAAAAACAATACTTTAAATGCACCAATTTGCTATTTACCTGGGGCGAAATAAATTTATTCGGAGTTTAATTATGGCTCATTCTAACTACGGATATACAGGCTGTTAACACCAAACTATACGGTGAAAAACGATAAGTTAATTCACACGTTGGGGTGTTTCCGCAACACTCACTTAATATTTGTGCTTCTAGGTATTACCTAGTACAAGAGCTTCTGTGAGGCGATAACATATCTTAAGCATTGGAAATAACACATAAAACTAATATACTATAATGAAAATAAATGAAATGATTGGTTGATATTTACATTGTCTCTCCGATAGTGTCTTATTTCTCTTAAATATCGTCTTCGCCGAGAAATAATTTCGTATTTTTCCGCCAGAATTTATTTTCTACTTTGCAATTAATTTTATTTAGAACTCTCCACGGTGTCATTTTGCTGATAGATGGATTACTTCCTCTTTTCGCACCTCAGCCATTATTTTATAGAAGTTCTTCATTTTTTTCTCATGATAAAATGAATATATAATTGGACTTACAGCGGTTTTTGTATCATCATCGATGACCATTTTCTTTCTTCTTGTTTTTGGGCCATGTTTTGCCACATGTAATAGTCTGCAGATTGTCAACTGTCCGATACCAATAGTTTTTGAAAACAATTCAACTATTTTTGCAACACCGGTTGTTGTGTTTTCGTATTTAAGGGCATTGCAGACGTTAAGAATAATAACATTATCATTTATAGACAGAGAACCTAATTTACTAATTATTTCACAGCAACAGAGACTCTAGCCATTTTCAGGAACAAACTATCTCTTTTCTTACCAGAAGAGATAAATGCTGATACATTTTCTTAAGTCATTTACCCTCTAATATAAAGAATATTATATGCAAGTGTATGAGCAATAAATGTTTATATGAAACGAGAATTGGGTACTATGCCCAAGTAATAGCTGAAACAAGGTTGTAAAATTGGAACCTTTTTCGGCTTCTCGGATGTTATATTACTGTTTTATTATTTTCTCTAACTTTGAAGCGAACTCTAGATCCTAATATTGGGACGTCAGAGACTCACTGTTGCTCTATGTACCATGAAACCTTTGTCTTGAAATTACCTTAAGAAATACACTCAAAAATTTGACCATCAGTTTCAACCAATTTTGAAAGACACCAAGGCGATAGAGCCATAAAAACATTTTTATTTCGAAGTAACTCATCGATAGATCGAAAAATATACAAATATGTGAACAATTTCAAGATAGGACTACGTGTAGATAATCAAAATACCAGAATAATTCTGCCTGCGAATATATTAATGCATAATTAAAGATATATAATATTTTACATATGTAACATATTTATAATCGACTTAACCTACACCTGTGTCTTTCACAAATAAATAAATATCCATTTAAATATATTTGTTTAAATACTGGCAAACTTATGCCAATATTAAAATAATCTATGGACTATCAAATAACTCAAACCACTTCAATAAGAACGCAGCTTATAGAACAAAAAAAGTTTTGACAAACTAGTGAAACGTCAACTTTCAAAGAAAAATTTCAAACAATGCGGCTTTCTTAATTAAAATACTTATAGTTACGTTTATCTGTAATGAATTAGTTAATTAATTGAATGCTTAATTTAGGCGCATGCTTAATAGCACAAAACAATACAGATTTAAAGCACCGCAGAGAACGTGTTTTGTTCTTTTGCTTTTATGGTAAACATATCGAACAATATTGTTACGTTTTTTCTGTAATTAATTAGTTAATTAATTGTATGCTTAATTTAAGCCCATGCTTAATAGCACAAAACAATACAGATTTAAAGCACCGCAGAGAACGTGTTTTGGTCTTTTGCTCTTATGGTAAACATATCGACCAACACGTACTGAAAGTTGCAAAATTTATTTAGATGTGAAAACTGATTGTTCTTTATAACTAAAAAAATATACAGAATTAAAATAAGGGTGCTCTATCGCATTTACACAAAATGTCACAGAGATTTATTAACTCACTTAAATGAAAGTTTATGATCCATCTATTTTATTGGTATATCGTTTCTCAAAAATCAATAATGCCTATATCCAAAATTATTTTGAAGCAAGAACATGGAGCCCCACAAAATCTTCTTATAATTTTTATTAAAATTTAAAAATGGGCAAAATAGGGCAGCATTTAAAAGACCCTTAGTTTACAGGAAACTTTCGTAAAATTGATTAAGAAACCTTAAGAATCATTATTAGAATAAAATAATTATTGCATAATTTGGTCATCATTTGAAGTGGAATAAATCTTAAAAGGAGGTAAATGGCTATTATTATATACGAGTATTCATATGTCCCTTCTTTGACTAGTAATAAGCGGCATTCTGGCAACGAATCATCTTTCAATACTTTCTTTTGGAATTCCTCTCATACCGATTGCTCAGGTAACCTCTGTCGAAGCCCGGCTGGTAGGCACCATCTGGCAATCTTATAACTTGAGATGAAGGCACTGGTGCCAAGTTAACTTGTGAGGGATCTATTCCGTTCCTAGCCAGTGCTGGCGATATGTATTTGGCATTTGATAAGTCAGGTGGGGGTTGAAATCCAACCCTGGGATCGTAGGATGTTATTTCGTTTTGGGTCAGGGCACCTGAAATTTATATCATAAATATAAGTGACACCTGCTAGCAGTATGCAAATATTTTTGTATATATTTCGAAGATAAGAAATTCTATACAATTTGAATTGAATAATAGTTTTTATTATTTTATCGTTTGTTTACTTTATTTAATTTCAACCTGGTCTTTTGTGTTTTCTAACTTTAAATATTCTCTTACAGTGAGTCAAATGTTTTAGACATATTTTATACTGTCAAGTATCAACATCTTACATAATTTATTATTAATTACGAAGAAGATCATATAATTAGAGCAAAATATCTGAAATTGGGGAAATAAAGAGCACAAATTGACATTCACAGAACAAAATGAAACATACTATAAAGCTGCTTTGAATATATTTGTATGTTCTTATTTCATTTATTCGTTTAGAAAATATCATATTATTTTTGAAAATTATTTAATGCTCGCAAATTTACTTTAGTTGTCCAATGTTTTGTATTGTCTGTATCCTCTGTACATATTATTTAGAATTTGCCAATGTTAAATTAGTCCTTTGTCGAAAAATTAAAAACTGAAATGATAAAGAGCATACAGCCTTAAAAGAAAACTTAAAAACTTTCTTAAAATAATGCTTAATAACTGAGAATAAATGGAAATAAAAAAAATTAAAACAATTTTTTTTATCGTAAATGAAACTCGTTATTAAGCTTTTTCGTTTGCATTTGTTTAATCTTTTTTTTATTCGTTTTTACATTAACTTTGTATAAATTATTTTGCGTTAATGGACCCTCTATATTCTTTGGGTTATGCATATTTGATACTCACATAACTTATTATTAATTACGAAGAAGGTAAATATAATATAATTAGAGTAAAATATCTGAAACTGGGGAAATAAGGAGCACAAATAGACATTAACAGAACAAAATCAAACTTGTTATAAATCTGCTTTGTAAATATTTGTATGATCTTATTTCTTTTATTCGTTTAGAAAATAATTTGTAGTAGGAAATTATATATTTCTGGTAAATTTACTTTAGTTATCCAACGTTTTATATTGTCTGTATCCTCTGTACATCCTATTTAGAATTTGTCCACGTTAAATTAGCCCTTTTTTGGATAAAAAGTAAATTTTGGAAGAATAAAGACCAGCTGTCAAAAAAAATTATAAGCCTCACCTTTATAAGCACACAACTGACACTTCTGAAAAAGTTATAAGAAATTGAGTGCTCATTTTCTTTAGTTTTTTTCCTCGCCTTTTGCCCCAGGTTTCGACGCTTTTTTTAAACTTTCTTCCTTTTTTTCAACTTTTTTTTCGCGGAAAACCGCGTATCTCTTACTTTTCTTTTATCTCGTTTTATAATACTCTTACTAATTTTCCGAACAATATTTCTTTCTTTTTCAATTTTTTTTCTTATTTTGTTTTATAATATTTTTATTAACGTTCCGAATAATCTTTTGTTTTTATCTTTTTTATTATTATTTTTCTTATTTCGTTTTATAATACTTTTATTAACTTTCCGAACACTTTTTTACGTTGTTCTTTAAATTTCTTCCCATTTTTTCAAAAATGTTTGGGTTTTTAACATAAAGCATTTTTTTCTTCCCATTTTGCCATCCCCGAGCTTGCAGCGGTACCCCTTCGCCTTTTTTACGCCGAAAACCGCATTGCTGTAACTTTTTTTTTATTATTATTTTCTTTTCTTATTTCGTTTATAATACTTTTATCAACTTTTATCAACCCCCCCCCCCCCCACTGTTGACGAATAATTCGGACTTTTTTTTAATTACGATTTGGTAAAGCAATTTTTATTTGCAAAAATACAAATATAATATTGATTTCAAGCAGAAAAAAAAACGAGATATTAAGAAAATATTTACAAAATACAAAATTGTCATTAAAAACCAAAATGAAACAGCGCAAAACTAGCTCAAGCTAAATGAAAAGCATTAGGGCATGTCCGTGTAGTCATAAGTTAATATGATTAAAACCAATGAGCTATTTATAAGAGATAAATCAGAGAAGAAATAGAAAACTAAAGTACAATGTTCGCGCTTCCCTGATGTAGTATTAAATGAGAACATAGAAAAAACTAAGAATAAATGTGCAAGAAAACCGATATAAAGCTGCTTTGTATTTATTTGTATGATCTTATTTCTTTCATTACATTAGAAAATAATATATTATTCTTGTAAATTTGATAAATCGATTTCAGTTCCTCAATGTTTTATATTGGATGTATCCTTTGTACATCCTCTTTAGAATTTATCAATGTTAAGACAGTTATTTTTGGAAAACAAATTGGAGCAATAAAGAGCATAAAGCTATAAAAGAATAACTTTTTTACAATGATGCTTATTACTAAGAATAAATATAAAATATAAATTAATACAGCATTTTTATCATAAATGAAATTCGTTTTTGAGCTTTTTCGTTTGTATTTGTTTGATCTTTTTTTTTTATTCGTTAAAACATTAATTTTATTTAAATTGTTTTACGTTAGGGGACGTTTATTCGATATGCTTTCGGTTCCCTGTATATTTTATTTACAACTTGTCGATTTCAAATGTATTTTTTATTATTGACTTTTATTAAGTAGGCACATTTAGTTTAATTCGGAACTCTTAATTATCGTAATAGCTACATTCTTCTCAGTTTTTTTTTTGAAAATAGGACTTGTTAAAGCAATTTTTTATTTTCAGAAAATAGAAATGTAAACTAGTTTCATGCAGCAAAAAAAAACGAGATATTAAAGAATTAATTACATAATATAATATATTATATTATAAAAACAAAATTGTCACTAATAACAAAAATTAGACAGGACAAAACTAAGGGAAGCTAAATAAAAAAACATTAGGACATGTCTGTAGAGTAATAAGTTATTATGATTAAAACAAACGAGTTATTAGAGATAAATCAGTGAAGAAAAAGAAAGCTAAAATACAATTTTAGCGCTTCCCTCAAGAAGTGTTATTAAATGAGAATATAGAAAATACTAAGAATATACGTGCAAGAAAACAGATATATCAGAGTAATCCTGCTTAATGATTTTAAACAAAAAAGAGAAGAGGAAACGTTAGAGAAAGTAATTCATAACAAACTGGGTTAGTAGTAGATAGCTAAAGAAAGTCGAGTTTATGATCTTTTGGCTACGATCTTACCCATTTTATCATCAATAACCACTGTATCCTTGCCCTTGATTGGGGGAGTTTTGCGATATAATCTTGACAAGGCCATGCCCAATACTTGGGGAAGTTCATACGTTTGGGGGGTGGGCTTTCTATACAATGAATCTCCTATATCTGGAGTTTAATTTAAAATTAAATATGCATGTGAGGTTTTTTGGGGTTTTAGATATGTTTTAATGTTAAGTACGTTGCTACTTTTCTTACCTACTCTTCCATCTACTTCAAATGCAATATTATCTTCAATTCTTGGTATCTTTTGTATATTGGGTGAAGGAGTTGAAGTTACCAGTTCCGTAGAAGCTGGAGCTGGACTTGTAGGCACCGGTGGAGCTTGAAGATAAACTGCAGGAACAGCTGGTCCCACAAAAGGGGCAAATTTATCTGAGGATTAATAATTAATAATATTTCAAGAATCTGCTCACAATTAGTAATGTCTTTGAAAATCAATAAAAATGGAATGATCTTTGTTCTGCATTTATAAACATTGAGTCCAATTTTAATCACCCGAGATCAAAATTGAGCAAACGGCTTTACTGTATTTACAGTAGGTAATATTTTGGAACCAATAAGTTGAAGAGCTCGCAGGTTTATAAACGATAGTGTATCGTTACAGTTAGAAAGCCTTTATCGTTAGTCTAGTTATTTTATTCCATATTGTAATAATTGCTTAAATTAGATCTATTGTTTCTGTAATGAAAATCTGGTGAATCTAGAATATTGAAGTCCATCATAGTTTCTATTGAATCACTCATTATAATGCGATGCTATATGCTCGTATGATGTTATGATATCATTTGGTTTTAAGTTGTGTTAGATATCGCTGTATTGCTTGGAATTAAGACAGTAGCAAGCTCTAAAAAGACGTTTATATAAAAAATATTTGCAACTGCTTTAATAGATTAAAGACATTGCTATATTTATACTAAAGGTCATGTAAAGCAAATGTCGATTTGTGAAAATAACTAAACAGTTTCATCTCTTTTTATTGAGTTATTGTCACAAACTGAATAAATATTTATTTCTTTGAGTTTTTGCTACTATTACCATCTCTTAGGAAGTTTTACTGGGTTCTTACTGTGTATAAGAAAATTTTCTAAAATTTTGCGGCACATACATATAAATACAACATTTCATTATGAATCATCGAATAAAATCATACCGGTTGTAACAGCAGAATTCGTACTAGAAATAATAGGTGCCTCGGTTGAAGAAACGATTCCTGCAGCTGCCAAGCTTTGCCCATTGATCACTCCATTGGAGGAGCTATATTCTACAACAGGAATGGATTCTCGAAAGCTTCCTATACCTAAAATTTAAGTATACATTTAGCTATTTTTTCTAATAAGTCCTTTATTAATTCATTAGATATAAGAAACGTAAGTGAAAAGATGTTATATTATTCACTTTTCCCTTCTAATTTGCATCTTTCGTTCAGCACTAGCGCTGAAATAATATATTTGCTGCAATGTTATTATATATTTAGCACGGAACTACATCTTACAAGATGCTTACACGCCGCCTGCAAAATGGGATAGAACTAAAATTATTAAGACAAATATATTTTCTGAGGAACGAAGAAATAATTATTTAAAAAATTAATGTGCTTGTGGACCACACACCAGAAGTGACATTAAATTCGCACAAAACAGAAGAATATTATTATTTTATGCAAATTCGCTGACACGAGTGATAGAACATACTATTCGGTCATCTCGCGGTATTACATCATTAGCATAGTGTGCAGAATAGTGGACCAAAGTCCTATCCACGAATTTTATCCAAAACGGCAAAATCTGTCAACTTGTACACCATTATTTTTTAATCGAAATTTAAACTGCATTCTGATAACAGTTGTGAAAAATACATAGTAAGTTGTATTTTTGATGTAAATAATCTTATATATTTATATTTAAAATATTTTATGAAATCAATTACTTAAATTGCCAAAGAAAATATAGGTAGCCTGAAGGCTATGGGGGAAGGGGGGTTCTGTTAGTGGGTTTCACGCATAGCCCCTCGTCGGGGCTCAGAAAGAGCTGTGACGACCCTTCTAGATAGGTTACATCCTTGATCGGAGGCAATATATTTTTTGGGCCCCTCAAGATGTCGAACATACGCTTTCTAACTATATATAACCCACAAATATAAAATGGCAGCTGTAAGCCGAATCTTAGCAGACGCAGACAGAACTGATCCCAAGGGAACATCCGGTTCCCCCAGCCTGAGAACCGTCGTGATCGGGGACTTTCTGGCTTGGACACCCGATTCTTCCTCGGGGAGAAACAACGGTCACCACGTGCTCCCCACTGGCGACAAAAGAGTCGTTACAAAACGCGTGTTGACTCAACCGAACACGAAGCTTGTAGGTTATATTATAAAAATTTAAAATGCATATGATGATGCCTCCATATGGAAATGAAAACTATTTTTAAATTTCAGAGATATAAAGTTTATTTGATTTAGGTCATTTAAAACAAAACAAGAATAAATGTAGGTATTTCCAAAATATCGCCGTAAAAGAGCCTGGAATAGATTAATCTACTGAACGAAAGCGGATGAAATCGGGACATGTTGCTAATAGCTAAGGAATATATCGAAGTGGTTTCTCAGAAGAAATGGAATATGAACTTTCAAAGCACTGTAAAGATCTAGATAACCGATTTTGCAGTATCACTTTCAAAACTTTAAGAAAAAATTACATATTGTCACGAGTATCTTAAGGGGTAGCGCGTTTAGTAATTTAGGGGGTAGCGCGTTTATTTAAAGAATAACTTCTCAGAGAAGAGCCTCGTCGCGATTAGTACAATGACGGGGTCTCAATGCTTCCTTTAATCTACCACTGGATGTTCTACTCGTGAGGACATGCCTTGTTTAGCGTGCCGAGGGGTAACTGAGGTAGACCGGGATCGCGTTACGTGGGGTAAGAAGAGATGATAAAGTAAGCACGTTTAGTTTATAACAATAACAATGTATTAACGATAAAACTTTAACAATAATTATTGGTCAGAAAAAATGAGATTCTATTATACCCGATCACGACGGTGCGCATGTTTTCTCGATTTGAGGTACTGTTTATAGGTCTTTGTTTACTGTCTTATAATTTATAGTTTTTCTTAAGGGTTGGGTTTTATTTAAGAGCACTAAGAGCTTTCACTAAACTTTTTAACTGACTATTTAGACACTTGTCTTTCTCAACACTCTGACAAACTTCTTGTCAAGACTTTACTATGGAGGTTGTGCAACCCCTGGCCCTAGCAGTCGTCAAGTAACTAACCGGTACCAGGTTTGGAAGGAAAGGAATGAAACCTAAAGCAGTCGTATGACTAACTTTAGAAGCGGGTAGAACCCAGGAGGCAGTCGTCAAGTGACTAACCTTGGGAGCTGGAGGTGAGACTAAAGTCTGCCGAACTGAGGGTTCGGTAACGTATCTATATAAAACAAAGTGATGATCATTGCATGCATAAGGTTCAAAGTCGCTCCCGTTGATTGCTCTCGTTGTTTATAGTTTGCCTTTAATGTTTATATAACAATCTCCAAGTTCAAGTTCAAACTTGCGACAGGGTGATATTTGTTTAGTAGCTTATGCATTTTAGTAGATTACGCAATTTTAGGTAATATGAAAAATTACGCTTAATCCAAAATTAAAACTAGCTGGCAGACAACCGGCTATTAATTTTATTAAAAAATACAATTGCTGCACACGCCACTAATTTGGCAAAAATGATGGAGTTTGACGAAGTGAAAATTAAGTTATTATTGAAATCTATCAGAATTGTTCTAAAATTTCATTGTACACATTTACATGCACATCCTAACAAAATGCCAAAAATTGTTAGTACGAAAGGAAAGAAGTTTGTAGGAAAACTATCTTCAACTGACCAGTCACTACTGTTTGGGCTATGAATGCTGCTGGTAATATTTCCTTGGAAGATAATACAAAACCAATTACTGGATAGGGCTCTACGAGAATCTATAGCGATGTGTTTGAACTCTTAATACATAAATGGCAACTTATTTATAGAGTGGCTTAAGTACTTTCGGTCTAAGGTTAGACCAGATAAAGGACACTCGATTCTCTGCAAAGTTGACCACCATTCTTCCCACAAACGAGGGTTAGACACAGTAAATTATTGCAGAGACAATTTTATAGATCTATGACGACACTATCCGACAGCAGTCACAGAGTCCATCCTTCGGATCGCCTTTATTCTAAAGCATTAAAAACATATTACGCAGACGAATGCGACAGATGGCTAAAGTGCCGGTAAATATTACCCACACTCAAACTTTGAAGTTTGTGGAATAACTCAATAAATAAAAATATGCTCTTACACTGTGGGCAAAATTAAATTGGAACCTTCTTTAATGCTTGATAACTTTTTTATTTTCAAAGGCTTTTTTATCATTTTTGGATATGTTAGGGCCTAAGGTATTGGGATTAAAAAGAACTTTGCAAAGAGGCTCTACTTCAGTGGCGTACATAAAAGGGGGTATTTTTCGAAACCAATGTATTTCAGGTCGTTGCAAAAATCGGCCAAATGAAATATAGATGTAAAAATGAGCAAAAAAGATTTGAAAAGGTTCGGAATATTGGCCATTAAAAAACCAAGTCACTACAAACAAAATTGAAATTTATACTTTAATTTTGATAAAGCCATGTCTCGTTTACCAAATTAAATTGGATCCTTTTTTACTGCTTAGTGACTTTTTACTTGCAAAGGATTTTTATCATTTTTGGATATGTTATGGCCTAAGACATTAGAATCAAAGAGAAGCTTGCAAAACGGGTCTACTTCATTGGCGTAGAGAAATTTTGAATCTACTTAAATATTTGAAAATTTAAAAAAATATATTTTAAATTTTTATGTACGCCACTGAAGTAGACCTGCTTTACATATTTCTTTTTCAATCTAATATCTTAGGCCATGATGTCCAAAAATTATAAAAAATCCTTTGAGAATAAAAGGTCATTAAGCATTAAAAAAGATCCAATTTCACTTGGCCCACAAGACATAGTTTTTCCAAAATTAAAGCATCAATTTTTATTTTCGTTTGTATTGACCTAGTTTTTTAATGGTCAATATTCCGAACCCTTTCAAGTATTTTTTGCCCATTTCTACAACTTTATTTCATTTGGCCGATTCTTGCAACTACCTGAAATACATTGGTTTTGAAAAACACTCCCTTTTCAGTGCGCCACTGAAGTAGACCGTCTTTGCAAAGTCCTTTTTAATTCCAATACCTTAGGCAATAACATATCCAAAAATGATAAAAAAATCCTTTGAAAATAAAAGGTCATCAAGCATTAAAAAAGGTTCCAATTTAACTTGGCCCATAGGACATGGCTTTATCAAAATTAAAGTATCAATATTAATTTTATTTGTATTGACCTGGTCTTTGAATGGTTAATATTCCGAACCCTTTCAAATCTTTTTTGCCCATTTTTACATCTTTATTTCATTTGGCCGATTTTTGCAACGACCTGAAATACATTGGTTTTGAAAAATAGTCCCTTTTCTGTACGCCACTGAAGTAGACCGTCTTTGCAAAGTTCTTTTTAATCCTAATACCTTAGGCTATATATCAGAACCAGAATTGGGGAGCGCGAAGTGGTTTTCCCAAATCACGTTCCGCTTCCGCGCTGGTGGTCCCGGGTTTCACAGCAGGAATATATGGACATGATGGTGCTTCCAGGATCAAAATATTCTGGAGGTAAACTCCCCGGCCATTCGGATCTCCGGGCGCTGGGTGGCCCTGGGAGCCTTTCATTCCGCATTTCACAGACAGCAAAGATACCGAACCAATTTAGAATAGATTTCTGCAACATAAGAGGCCTAAATACAAACATAAATTCGGTACACCAACATCTACAAGCAAATGGACCACACATATTAGCCCTTACAGAAACACAAGTATGTTCTACAACAACAACAGTGAACTACCTCTATCCTGGTTACGACTTACATACCCGATTTAGATATAAGTTCGGAATATGCCTTTTTGTCCGAAGCGACCTTTCATGTCACCGCGAGGAAACACTCGAACCGAAGAACCTTGACGTCATGTGGCTCAAGTTCACCGCCAAGGGATTAACCAAGTTTAAATGTTGTCTCTATCGCCCTCCGAGCGATAGAGCCTACCAAAGTTTTTTCTCAACACTAGCTACCACCTTTGACTCAATACAGGTCGATCACCCCAGTTCAGAAATAATCGTTCTGGGAGACTTCAATGCCCACAACACCAACTGGCTCAAACATCACAACAAGACCGACAACGAAGGTAGAGAAGCTGAAGCATTCGCCATCAGCTGCGGGCTTACTCAACTTGTAGACGAACCAACTCGAATCTCAGAGAGGGGCGAATTCGCCGCCCTCCTGGATCTTTTTCTGACCACCAATCCTGACCAGTACAAGGTTACAGTTGGTCCGCCATTAGGTACCTCCGACCACAAACTTATTACAACGGTTTGTGAATTGCCACTCATACAGAAGGATCCACCATTGCCTCGCAAAATCTGGCATTACAATTCTGCAAACTGGGACGATCTAAGGCAGTTTTACCTAGATTTTCCTTGGCTCGACGTCTGCTTTGCCACTGACGACCCGTCAGACTGCTGCGAAGAGATCATGCAAGTAATCTCCTCAGGAATGGAAGCATACATCCCAAATTCCATCAAGTTACCATCAAAAGGAAAGCCCTGGTTCGACAAAAGATGCGAAAGAGCCGTAGGAAGGAAACAGCAAGCCTATAAGTACTGGCAGCAAAATCAGACCGCTGAAAATCGCAATTATTTTATCGAAGCGAGAAACGAGTGCAAGCGTGTGATCGACGAAACTAAGGACAAACACAATCAAAGGATCAGGAATAAACTTTTGCAATGCCCCAGTGGCTCCAGGAAGTTTCTGGTCGGAAGCAAAGGCAGTAAGTAACAACTTTACAAAAACGTCTCTTCCACCTTTGACGGACGAACGTGGCATCACGGCGACTACAGCCAAGGAAAAAGCAAACATGCTCGCCAAAATATTTTCATCGCACTCTGCCTTAGACGTGCCCCAAAACAAGACTCTCCCCACTATACCGAACATCAACACCACCATGGCAGAAGTCAAGTTCTCTCATCGTGATATTCGCAAAATCCTTAAAGAACTAGATACGCAAAAGGCATCAGGACCGGACGGAATACCTGCCATCGTGCTAAAGAACTGCGCCAACGAACTAACACCTGTTTTTTCCTTGCTTTTTTCTCTTTCTTACAGAAAAGGGATTTACCCATCCTCTTGGAAAGTCGCTCGAGTGCAACCTGTTCCAAAAAAAGGCAAGAAAACCACGGCCTCAAACTATCGCCCGATTGCCTTGCTTCCAATAATCTCCAAAGTCATGGAACGTGTAGTCAACCAGCAACTACTCAAGTACCTCGAGAGCAACAGAATAATCAGCGATAATCAATACGGCTTTCGCAAAGAGAGATCGACAGGAGATATATTGGCCTATGTCACTCATATATGGAGTAGGGCAATTGAAAACTACGGAGAGTCTCGAGCGATTGCGTTGGATATTTCAAAGGCATTCGACAGAGTTTGGCATGACGGACTGCTCAACAAACTGCCGTCCTTGGGACTGCCCGCCTCTCTCTGCAGCTGGCTGGCCAGTTTCCTTAAGAACCGATCCCTACACGTTGCAGTCGATGGACACATCTCGGACACACTCACCATCAACGCGGGCGTGCCTCAGGGCGCAATACTTTCACCAACTCTGTTCCTCATCTATATTAATGACCTGCTGACCGAAACAAATAATCCTGTTTACAGTTTTGCAGATGACAGTACCCTTGTCTCCCACTTTAGATCAGAAAAACCCTTACCAGCGACTGAGACTCATCACCGCAGACAGGAGCAGATTACAGCAATTAATCAAGACCTGGAGA
>MU185679.1:83978-106854 GCA_016904865.1 Pissodes strobi | reverse complement strand
ATTGACATATATTAGAAATAGTAGTGGTCCCAGCACCGATCCCTGTGGAACACCCAAGGCAAGCTTGCATTCTCTTGATTTAGCTTCGTTTACTTTAACACACATTCGGCGATCACTCAAGTAAGAACGCAACCAGGCCAGAATTTGACCCCTAAACCCCATATTATAAAGTTTGTTGCACAGAAAATCAATATTAAGGGTATCAAGTGCAGATGAAAGATCAAAAAACAGACCAGCCGTTTGAAAGCCAGCATCCACGCTCTTGTAAGTAAATTCCAAAAACAAATTTGCAGCCATTTCTGTCGATCTATCAGCTATAAAACCAAACTGATCCTCTGTTAGTAGAGAGTTTATTTCTAGAAATTTAATAATTTTATTACGCATTATTTTTTCAAAAACTTTAGATACAACATTCAAGATTGTAATAGGTCTATAATTTTCTATGTTACTAGGGTCATTCTTTTTATGTACGGGCAGAACCGTTCCCAATTTTAATATGTTCGGAAACTGACCAAGATCAACTGATCGATTTATTAAATATGCCAAGGGTTCGGAAATATAATAGACAATGTTTTTAATGAGCTTTGTACTTATTCCATCACTTCCACAGGATTTTACATTTTTCAGGCTTCTGATTGCTGCTCTAATATCATCGGTTTCAACCGGTAAAAAAACAAAAGAACTTTCATTCGGCATACACAAAGTGCATTCTTTAAATAATTTACCCTTACCGAAAACCTTGGCCAACTTTCTTTCCGTGTTAGTCGAGAAATGATTAACAAAACATTCAGCCACATCCTGAGGGTTTTCCACAGTATTCCCTTCATGTGATATTCGAATATTGGTTTTTGTTTTAGTCCTTCCCAGTGTTTTGTTTACAATATTCCATGTGGTTTTTGGTTTGTTTTCCGCTTTATTAATTAGCGAAGAAAAATATATTTTTTTAGTGTTTAGTACTATATCTTGATAGTCTTTTTTTTGTTGTTTGTAACTTAATTTCAGTTCAACGCTAGGGCAGTTTTTCAACAACCAAAATTTATTTTTTAGTTCTTGCCCTGCTTTAATTACACTAGGATTTATCCAAGTTTTTTTTCTGGCTCTCCCAGATTCATTGGTATAATGCTTTAGTGGAAAGCTTAGTTCAGAGCCCCATATAAGGGTATTTATAAAGTTTAAAAAAGCTACACTTATATCACAAACGGAATAAACATCAAAAAACGAACAAGATTTCACATAACAATAAAAGCTGTCAAGCTTTTTATCATCTATCTTTCTTAGGGTGAAATTGATAGCTTTAGCTTTTAGTGTATTTATACTATCTTCTATCTTTGTCTTAGTAAAACAACAATTTAAAGCTAAATGGTCACCCAAGTTGGGTTGCAAAATCTCGTCCCTAGTATGTACAAGATCTATATTAGTCAATATATAGTCAATTTTTGTGGAAGAATGAACCAAGTTATTTGCAAAACTTATTCTAGTTGGCTCTGAAGCAACACAATTCAAATTAAAATTCAACATTAAGTCATGCAGTAGGGCTCTATACGTGCTTTGTTTTAAAAAAGCTATATTTAAGTCACCCGCAATACAAATGTTGTAGGTTATCTTTTGGCAATAATTTATAGTTTCGTTTAAGTTCCGAAAAAATATGTCATAATCACCATTTGGTGGTCTATATACACTAATTACGCAACAAACAAAATTATCGGTTTCAAATTTAACAGCACAACACTCAAAATGCATTTCTACAGTAAAATGCCTGTCACATGGCAATTCTCTTACCATGTAGTTCTTAGTGTTTTTCACGAGGATAGGGGATCCTCCATGTATGTGTTCTTTTCTATAAAAAATAGCTTTTACCTGATATTCCTCAAAACTAAAAAGGCTATAATTAGTACCATTTGCCCAGTGCTCCGAAACACACACTATGTCAGGTTGATTACTTTTTAAAAACACTTCCATTTGATCAATTTTATTAGTTAAACACTGACAATTAACCTGTGTAATCAGTATTTTCTTGCACGCACGACTAGGTACTATTCCGGGATTTCCACTTTGTGCGCAGAAAAAATTTATTTATTTTAATGTCACTTGGCCATAGTTCGGCATTATTTACAGCCTCAAGCTTAACCAGTGGAATGGTTAACTTAAATGAAGAATATTCTTCAGGATATTTCGACGCTAATTTTTCGCATTTCGCGACACAAACACTCGATAAAAATTCGACTATTTCGTTTGGTTCCGTCTCCGGGTGAAGGTTGGAGATATGCAGATAGGCTCTTTTTTCTGCTTGCCTTAGCACGGATATTGAATTGTTACTTCCTATGATGCTATTTTGGTTGGAACGATGAGCATTTTTTGCCTGATTTGTTTGTTTGTTGTTGTTGTTGTGTTGATTCAGGGGGTCACGAGACCGTATAGCTACGGTGCCGCCGGTGCTTTTACTGTGATGGGCCCCTTGATCTGTATTTGTGTTGTTGGTTGCCGATATTTTGGCGTACGATTCGTTATTTTGTTTTTGTTCCTTTAGAGGCTCTTCCACCTTTTTTGATGTATGGTGCTGTAGCGTGCTATCAATACACCTAGCCTCTAGTGTTTCGATCTTAAATATCATAAGTTGAATTCGTTCAAACCTTTCACTCTCCAGCTTTCTTAATAAGTCGTTTTCATTTCTAAGGTTGGAATTTTCTCTCAGTAAATCACTTATCACTTTGTCACTTGTTGATCTACCCTTTTCACTGCCACGGTTGGAATTTTCTCTCTGTAAATCGCCTATCACTTTGTCACTTGTCAATCTATCCTTTTCATTGCTTTCACCGCCGGTGTTTACCTCTATTACCGTGTCACCTGAGAGGTTAAGATTTTCATCACTGGAATTTATGTAGCTTAAATACGCTTTACGCAAGTTATCAACATGATTTATAATCTGCGCGTTTGTAACTTTGCTAGGAACCACTTGATTAACAATAATATCTGTTAACTCGTCCTTATTTAACATTTTTAACTTGTTAACTAGTAGCAGAGATTCTTCACTTTCCGCCATCTTGATATGTATAATATGCTTTTAATTACAAATCTCGCTGCAGTTTAAGTTTTGATAACTATATCCACCATCCCTGTATGAATTAGAAAATATTTGGTATATTCATAGTTGGTACCGTTCAAGCATTGGAGCAGACAATCAACAGATCAAAGAAAAGCTCGCCATGAATTATCTACTCGTAAAAAGATTTTATAGCTGCCTGGGACCTTGTTTATCAAAAAATGTATTATTAAAAAAAGACAATTATGAATTAAAACCCCATCATGAGTACCACACAGGAAAAATTGAACGGGCTGACGCTTTACTTCAAAAGATGTCAAAATGTATAACCGATAGATTAAATTCATTTAAGGAAGGGAACCAGCGGCTAGGAAATATTCTGCCGAAACACTAAAACCTTTGTTAGATGTGTTTTAAACAGGCTGGTGGATGTACGAAACTTTTCAAAAAGAGAGATTTAAAGAATTTAGCAAACCAATTTCTCAATGTATTAGCAGAGCCAAATTACCACCATTTAAAACATCTGCCCCTGATGTCAAACAAAAACAGTCCAAGGCCTCTGGTAAACAAAACTACGAGTGTCGACGTATCTTTGACTTAGCTAGAGAAGGAAATTATGATATAAAGTCATTGTTAGCATTTGAATTGACTTATGAAAACATTCTTTTGAAGAAGAAGATGTGCTAAAAAAAGAACCCAACAAATCCAGTATTTTAGAAGAGCTCCACAAAACTCTTGGTGAAGAAAATTTCAGTTTATCAGGAAACAATGATAAATTTTGTGTAATGGTAGATGTTATGATGGGACTGCGACAGCTAAACTGGAAAAGCCTAAATACTTTTGAAGATTTAGCTACTGAATTTTGTAACCTTATTAGCAGAACACTAAGGGGAAGACTTAATAGGGTAGACTTTGTATTCGATAATTATTTAGAACTATCACCGAAAACAGGAGAAAGGCTGCGAAGATATAATGACGAGTGTATTTGTGTTCATGAAATTACAGAAGATGTTCCTTTACCTGTTCAAGAAAAAAAGTTTTGGGGCTCTACTGAAAATAAAATATTGCTACAATCCTTTCTTCGCTCATTTATTTTTAAAAATGGTTACCAATTCTGGCCTGAAGTTCAACTGATTTGCAGCGCTACCAACACTGAATCTTTCCAATCAACGTTATCATCTTCCCAGTTTTTAAATATGTTTAAAAAAAGAGATAGAAGAAGCTGAGATGAGAATAATGGTTCACAATGCTCAGGCAGTGCGCAATAGACATGAAACAATATGTATTTTGTCGTCGGATACTGATATTATAATCATGGCATTATATCATTTTAAAACATTTGAAGCTACCGGATTAAAGGTAAAAACCTAAACCTGCAGCATTGGTTTTAATATTTATTTTGCTTTAATTTTGTTTACAGGAACATTGGATAAAAGCAGGAGCTGGAGCTACAAAACGAGGCTGGTCGTTGTGGAACAGAAACTTGTTTGGTACTTCCGGCACTTTACCTCTCATCAGGGGCGGATTATACTAGCAAAGCTGGGACAAAACGAGCTGCTCTTCATCCCGAACCAGCAAAAATTTCTTCTAAACTTTGCACAAGGTATACCTACCCATAAAAATTATACCCCGTATATGTACTTATTTTGATTGATATTTTTTTAGGGTTATCCGAAACCGAAATAGAGAACAGAGCAGCAGCTCTGTTCGACATGCAGCAGCTCTGTTCGACATGCAGAGGAGTTTTTGGTAAAAGTATACCGCAAGAAAAGGTCTTGTAAATCATTTAATGATCTGAGATATTGGATTTATCATCACCAAAAGACCGTCTCTCTCGAAAAGTTACCACCCACTACTTCAAATATTAGATTTCATATTTTACGGGGTTTCTATATTGTTTACAATCAAACTCATTGTTTGGAGAGAACACAAAGTCTTCTTGACCCCCTTGTTTTTGGATACAAGATCGAGAACGGTTGCCTCTTACCAAAGTCGGAAACGAACCTTTTTCCTCCAACTGGAGCTGCAATTGTTCGAGATGTTCGCGGCAAAATATTTGCGGCTGTAGAGTTGCTGAGTTGGCGCCTTGCTTTTGTAATTGTCAAACATTAAACCAGTGCACTAATCCCTACAATGAATAAATCTAAATCTGTTTAAATAACTGAAAAATATAATTATGTAATCACAATATTTTACCTGCATTTTTTTATTAAAAATTTGGACCACCCTGTAATATGAAATTATCTTACTGATATATTATCAACTTTATTTTATAATGGTAAAACATTAAAAGCTATAGCTTAAGTAAATAAAAAACTTTTATGTCTCTAACCATTTTAATTCCCTAGTTTTAGCAGTAATAAGGTGACCACCCTGTATAAAAACTTAACTGGCCATTTTTGGGCGTGGTAACCAAAAAATTTTTAATAAGTACACCTTAGACAACATAATTCCGCAAAAACATCGCGGGGACCTCTCAAAAACACAGAATCTTACCTAGCGTATGGACAAAGTTTACAGAATTAAAAATTAAGTTGGTACACTAAGCGCCAATTCAATGAAATCGTCATATCAAAGGCGAGCCGAGGACGCAACGCGACGGTAAAAAAATGTAGGGGGTATTGAGGCAATAAGGGCCGAGTTTGACGCGATTTACTTTGGTCAAAGCGCTAATGGGAACATAGAATAAAATTTCCCGCTTAGTAAGTAATAAAATAAATGGAGGAATTTAAATAATGAAATATATTTTCATTCAAATTTTGAAAAATATATTTTGTGAAGTCACAAAAAAAGATTCAGCATATTTTAAAAAAATTACGGTAAATACGATTGCATATTTAAATAAAATTTGTAAAATATATTATTTTTTACTTCAAGAATGAAATTTAATACCCCGTGCAAAATTCTTTATTTTAATTTATTTTGGGGATGAACTACATCATAGTTTTGCAAATTATTTTGGAAAAAGTTTTGCAAAACTAATTGTCTACATTTCAGCAAATTCTATATTTCGTTAATTTTACCACAATAACTAATTATCACCACAGATTTATACGCTACGCGTAGCGTATATAAATCTGTGTTATCACAAAATTTAAAGTAATAAATTTTTAGATAAACCTATGTTTGCTTCCATCTTACATTATTTTGCAAATGCACAAAATCTGATTAAAAGTTACCTTTTTTAGTTGGTAACACGGTTGATGGAACAGCATATGAATGTATACAGCTTCTAGGTGAATTTGCAAAACTGTCTTCATTAAAATGCAAACCGCACATTCTAATACGGCTATGACATTACATTGGTGTATCATTCGCATATTTGTGGGATCCTATAAATTCTAAGGCACTTTTCCAGGCTCGACACCAGCAAGTTTTTTTTTATTATATACAAATTTAACTTGTAAGATTTGACCCAAACATACAAGTGAAGTTAAATAAAAGTTTATAATAAACTAATACATACCTACCCTTTTGGGCACCTAAAGAGCGATATATTGTCTGCAATTCGTCTTTCGCAATCAACTACTGAACAAATATTTCGATTTTCCACTAGACATTTTACTCAGAAATCCACTAAAAACAAACCGCTATTTTTGAAATCTCACCCTCTACTCCCGACGGTAAACAAATTTAAAATAAACTTAAATTACCTAGCTCTCCACTGTAGACTGGCACCGGTCTACCGGGCAGGCGGGGAGTGGCGGAGTGGAATTTGACGATGGCGCGGAGTGAATCAACTTATATTTATAATTCTGTAAACTTTGGTATGGACTAGAGGATTGTCGGGATACTTCGTAAAGAATTCAAACTTCCTGGTACAATAATTATAAAAAGCTTTGCGGAAGTATAGATAAAAGGGTTTGTATTGCTGGCCGTGTTTTTTATTGGGTGAAGCAATAAATTCATGCTACTCAAATGGTTGTTTCAGGGAATTAAAAAATTTCAGATAGAGTGCGGGCTTTTTAAATTATTTAAATTACTGAATTTGCACTTATATAGTTTTAGTCTTTAGTGATGTTCTTTTTTCACGGATGTACTGTTTAATATGTAGTCACTGTATATTAATTATTGTATCTCTCAAATGAAAAATATGCAAGCTCTCTTAAATACAAAACGAAATGACCAATCATTCAAACAGATTTTTGATGGAGCTGCTTTAAGGATGCCAATTCCAACTGAACAACGAGACGGGCTCGGGCGGGCAAGATCCACATTAACTCAGGATCAAGTTTTTGAAAAATATAATACGTTTTATAATACGAAGTTTTACACACTATCTCATTACAAAATTACCACTCGTTTATGAGATTTAGAAAAAAATCAGTCTATCCCTTTAATGGACACTTAAAAAGTTAAATCTTACTCCAAAAACTTCACAACCGATGTATTAACTAACCTAAAAGACCGTTACCCTAATATACTTGCCGATTCTTAAAAACTGAGCTACAATTTATTTGGGCTAATGGAGTATTTAAAGACCTTGAACCACAAACTTTAACGAAAGTTATTAGTGAAAATAAAAATATCTTCAGAGAAATTTATAAACCTTTTTCCTTAATAATGGCAATTCCATCTACTAGTGTTTTTCTTGCCGAAAAACGGTTAGTTTGACCGAAAACAGACTTGCAAATTTATCAAAGATTTCGATTAAAAAGGAACTGAAATGAAAAGAAAATGAAAAGAAATGAACACGCAACCGTTTTACGAATACATAATTGACAAATTTGCAAGCCTGCAAGGATAGAACAATCGATCCTGTGTATATGAAAAACTATAGACTTAATCCAACCTTAGCCTTTTCTCAACGGTTAAAATTTAGTATGAATTGGTAAGTAATACACACATAGAAAAGATCTCTTGATCTAAAAACAGCGAGGAGTTCAGATCATTCTCTCCTTATGAAGAAATAAATATTTATTTTGAAATACTTTTCCTCGCCATAAGAACATGTGAAGTTCAGATATATATTTTTTTATTTGAATCCGCTGAGGTGAAGAAATACTTCTCTCGACACAAAGTAATATTCTTTGTCCACATATGAAAGCCAATATGCTCTTGGAATAACGTCAATTCCCTCAGTTTGAGAACTCTTTTCTATGTGTGTATGTGTGTTTGATATAGTTTTTAAGATAAACAGGTTATTTTTATTTTTCTAAATATAGGACGTAAATATTACTTTATTTTGAATAAAAATATATATTATGAAAAAATAAACGTTCAAAGGAATGTTTTATATTTGAGTAAAATATAAAATATACAGTTGAGGAGTATCCGCACTTTAATTTTTTAATTACAATTTTACACTTCTTTCAGCAATATCGCGAATGCGCCATCAAAATATGTTTGCCTTAGGTGTGTTTTTTAACGACTTTTGGGTAAAAGTTTGGGCGTGGCACCCCAAAAAGTTTTCGCATATACCTCTGGCAGCCTTTAGCCTGACCTGACGGTAAAGCCACGAGCCGCCGCTGCAACAAGGAAACGGGAAAATATAAATATTTTCATAAGATTTGGAAACAGAAAAGAGCGCAAATTAAAATTCACAAAATACATCAAATATAAGCCTTTAGACAACATCTGAAATATCCTTAACTCAGAGAAAGCGATAAAAGTGAAGACATCCAACATAACAATAAGTGCACTTGGGAGACTTGGTACACACCGCGAGAATAATTTGGGTTAGGGATCCATAACAAGGAAGGGATTCCAGCAGAGCTTATTCCTTCTGATCCTTAACGCAATTGGGATTAAAGTCAATTTTTCTACTTAGAGGAAGTGCAAATGCCGAGTGGTATGCAAAACTTTATAAAAAAATATTATAAAGATATAGTTATTTTTGTTACAAGTACCTAAAATGAAGTTGTTCAGGACGAATCATTGCTGTTTCAATTCTTCAGAAAGCCTAAATTTGCAAATTTACCATAATTTTTGAAATCATAATGTACGACAAAGTTAGCTTAGAATTTGATATCGTAGCAACTATTTGACAATTTTGTCATGTCATTCGAAATTTGACATTTAGAAATATTCAGGAATTTTGGAATAGTCCGTAAAGGTTGTCATGACGACTTTTAGGGACTAGGCCTAAAAAGAAGCATTTTACGGACTCAATGACTCCGTAAAATAGCTATTTTTGGGAGCGTATGACAAAGATATATTATCGTCAGCGTATTGTGTTTTTAAAAGCTTTCTTTAAATTTTGAGTACCTACCACTGATCTATACAAATGGATCAGCATAATGCATGTGTCATCTGAAGAGAAATTGATTACGCGTGGGCGAAAAAATGTGTTTGTGCGCACGATTCCCAGTCATAATTTTTGATACCTCGGCATTACTGATCAAGCGCGATAACACTCAATCCGTCAGTCAAGTGTCTAAACCGCCAGCTGTTCAGCCACGCGGTCGATTACTGTTGATTTTCCAGGCCCGTACCGAGCTCGTAGTTTCGTAAAGTAGAATCGAATTAGTATCGATTGACGGTAAACCGGGCAAACGTAATCTACGACCTACCCCCAAGCTATGCCATTCGCTATTTGTTTTTGTTCCGTTGGGATGTGGTTTGGTTAGTTTAGTTTGCTTTGAAAGCCTTCCAAGTGAGTAAGGAGTGAGACTGCTTTTTAGCTTATTGATTGAGTGATCAATTACTGATCATTACATTATGAGTATGCATACTTGTAGATATGGTTAATCTTTGTCGAAGCAAAGGCGCTATCCCGGGAATCTCCTATTTTCAGTATGTATTAATAGTATAGGTATTAGTATTATTAAGGCGTAAACATCTAAAATATCTCTAAATAACCCTGCAATAAGCTGTATGACGTGATTTTCTAGTAGGGTTGATATCATGATAAGAGCTTTAAGATCCTTTACAGGCCTAGGCCACTATGTGAAAATCGGCCTCTCCTATTGGTCGATCTATCTAGAAACGATCCGCCTACAAAATAACAGCTGATCAGTTAACCTCGTGTTTTTAAAAAGCGTCTAGAGATCAGGCGTAATTTTCGATGCGGCAAAACGAATCCACGTCTAAACTTCTGCCTACAAAATAACAGTTGATCAGTTAGCGAGATTTCAGTTTAAAGTGCACTTGTGAATGAGAGGCGCGTGATTGGCTAGCTACGTGAGGTGACGCATGTCTCCGCGCTGCACCCAGTTGTTTGCAAGTCAGCAGATGGTCTAGGGGTCTGTATGGTTGGCCTTCATTTCGGCGATCCGGGTTCATATCCCGTCGGTTTTGATTTTTTAAAAGTAAACAGTTTTTTCTTGATTTTTGGGTTTTTCTTGGGTATTGCTTGGGTTATTAGCACTTGGTTAGTTTCCTTTTCTTGAGCCCCGGAGCGAACGAAGCGTGCGGAGGGCCATATACTTGCTAATTGCAGGTCTTTAAATCCCATGAATTCACAAGTGCACTACGAACTGAAATATCGCGATCAATTAACCTCATATTTTAAGAAGCGTCTATCAAGTGTAATTTTCGATGCGGCGAAAAGAATCCATGTATCTACGTTCTAGCAAAACTTCTACAACGCCTCGTTGGTGTAGTAGGCAGAGTGCTTGCCTGTCATTCCTGCGCTGCGGGTTCGATTCCCGTCGGTCGCGACAGATGTTTTGTTTATTGTTTTCTATTAACTTACCTTCTTTTCTTAATTTTCTGTTAGTTTGGGTTAGTTTTGGTTAGCACTTGGTTAGTTAATGTTGATTGAGCCCCGTAGCGAGCGAAGCGAGCGGAGGGTCATGCAAAGCCATAATAATACCTATTATTCGTTTCGCTGCATCGAAAATTACGCCTGATCTCTAGACGCTTGTGTATTTTATTCTGTTTTGTCCGGTATTTGCTTTTAAGGCGCCAAAAGAACCCAATGAACACATATATATATATTCATCCATGGTATTTATATATGATTTGCTCAAATGATTTAGGCAATATATGGTGCAAACTTAGTTTTTCATTGAGATTTTTACCAAATAACAATGTTTGTGCAAGTGATTGATGAGAGTTGTCTTCCAAGTGAATTTAGTAATGTACTATGTACTGAAGAAGTTTTGATACAAAAATAAAAATTATTATACCAAAATAAATTTATAAGTACGGACCTGCTCACGTTCTCGAATTACAATAAGCATTGTTACAGTGCGCAAACGCAATCATCCCGAGATTTGCTAGAGTTTGTTTACATTTTGACGTCGTAAATTAGCCATTTCGGTGAAGGGTTATTGCTTATCCATTGTATAGATCAGTGGTACCTACATATAAAAGATAAACCTTAAAACTGCGTAAGAGTTACAGCTTGCTATAAATCTACGTTGGGGTTTAGAACCTTCGGCAACATGCACTAAAACTGAGCTTTATCCACAATACCGAAACAGAATTTTTGCACCCGACGCGCGTTTCGCTAACCACGTTAGCATCATCAGGAGATGATTAAGACTGTCTTAATCATGTCTTAATCATCTCCTGATGATGCTAACATGGTTAGCGAAACGCGCGTCGAGTGCCAATATTCTGTTTCGGTATTGTGGATAAAGCTCAGTTTTAGCGCTATAAATCTGCTATCAGCTCAGATACATCAGTATTTCCACATAGCATTGGCAACAAAAAATTATGTTAATGGACTGGAAATAAAATCAAAGTAACATCAGGAAACAATTTAAATGGGAGAGTAAATATTTCTGAATCTCAGCTTCTACATGAGAGAAGAAAATTGTAAATAATTAATACTGAAACCTATGCCAATAATCTGAAAACGAAAGATTGCACGAGTCTTACGATTTCTATAACACACACTGTAATTCCTCATGGCAGCATATTTTACTGCTTTATATGGAAATACCTATTTAATGTTTATTCTTCATATATTGAACAAACGTATTTTTATATCCATGCATAATTACAAAACACAGACTTATAAGTCATAGCTCCATAACAGTTCGAGTATCTGTTCGTCACCGCAGCTGATTTCTCATGATTTCCTATGCATTATTTACTATATTTGCTTCTACAACTTCCTTATTCGATATATTTAGTTCACCGTAAACTCATTAAAAATGATTGAATTCTACGTAAAACAGCCTATAAAATACCTTTTAAAAGATCTATGAAATTCTTTATACAAATACTTGAGATCATTTATATACAAACTTCAGACATTTTTTGGTTAAATGTTTACGGTAAGTAAACATTTTACATACCTAGTATATTTACATTACCACAAATTTAAAAATATTTGGTCCAGAAAGTATTGCTAGTGTGTATTTCGATGTTAGATTGGTTTCAAGATATTCTGAATTGAAATTAGGCTGGTAACAATTTATAGGGCACTTCCCAGATTTTAGCATCTGTTATGTGATGATTTCCCAATTTTCTACTTGAAAACTAATTTAAGCTGTTTTCATTTTCATAAATTGGTGGTATCCTTTAATATGTAGAAAAATGTTATTAAGTCTTTTTAGAAACTGCGGTTTAAAATATTATAAATAAATCTGAACTACTGTACATATCAAATAATATGACTTACGTTTCGTGAAATTCGGGAGATTTGGTATGGTTCCTGAATTGCCCGGGAGGAGACAAACTCTCTGGATTGGAATACGGACTCGTTACTATCGAACTCGATTTAAGACTAACTTTCTCTGGACTCTTGCGTATGGTTCCTTCAGTAGAGCGCCTTCTTAAGGGATCGTACCTAATAATGTTAATATATCTGCTATATAATCAATTTAGATATTTGCACAATTATTAATAATTTAGATAGTCCAATAATAGTAAGTCGTCGTACAAGATATTAACCTTAATTTTAAAACGTCTATACATTGTTGCTAAACTAAACTATACCTAATAAAAAAGAATCAATAAAACATTTCTCCATTAAAAAATTAATAATTCCTAGAATAGGAGATATATAAAAAAATTGAGAAATTACTTTTTAAACAAATACCCAATAAGTAAAATAATGTAGGATAATAAATTTTTAGAAAACTCATATCGAAATTATTCATCCTTGAAACGTTGAAAAATACATCGCATTCTTTAACACCTTGTTACAACAGTTTAAAAAAATATATATTTGAGCACTATATATATTTTCTCAAAGAATGGAACTTGACACTTGCGAAAACCAACTGATCACATTTATTTTTAAAAATATTCACGTTCAAAATTAAACGAAGCAAATGTTTAGTATTGCATAGGTCACGTGACCTATAATATGGCGAATAATTTAAAAATTGGAACGATATGTCAAAAAATGGGGTTAGGAGACAAGATATCGACTAATATTATTTGAAAAAAGCGTCTAAAATTCGATTCTAGCCCACAATACGAAGTTTCAAGTCTATTTAAAAAAATTTGGAATGGTTTTTTTTTTAATTTTACTTTAATAAAAATTTCAACCTTTTTCCTTTGGAACAGTTTAACTTAGCTAAACCTTATTTTCCCATTACTTTTAAGAGATTCGTTTGCTGTTTTTCTATGATTTAATAGACGAAATAGAAAAAACGCGATTTCGCAGGAGCATCAGCTGTTGCATTGACCTATATCTAACAATCTCATCCAAATTTTACTAATATTTATATGACAAATTATTAATTTCGCCAATCATGTTAACAAAACTGTCTATTATTTACACAAAATTCTAAAATATCATCATCAACTTGAAAATCTCATTTTTGCTTTGATAATTTCATTTAATTTAGTTCTATTTAGAACATTTTGTCATGTTTCCTTCAACCGAAAAATAAAAATACAATTATTTCCATTTTGAGATGGAACGAAATAAAAAAAAAGTTACTTGGAATGGTGGAATAATTATAAGGTAATTGGAGATCCGAAAAAAAAAACCAATTGTGTAGCGGGTTATGGAAGAAACTGTTGAAGTTTGTAATAATTATCAAAAGTTATTACAGCCTTGTTGTAACCATTCAATGTTGTTATTTTTTAGTATTCGTTTTTAACCTTCTTATTATTTCTTTTACGATGCCAAAAAGTGGAAATTGTTTTAATTTATCGGGATAATTATAAGTGTGCGAGAGAAACCGCAAACATTTGTCATAAATGGCATCTCCACAAGAATATTAATTTTTCTACGATGGTCGAATAATAGTGATACAATTTTAAGAACCTGGTTCAATTGAATACCACTATAAGATGGAGATAAAGGGATCTTTGGATATTTTATTGGCGGTTTCTGAAACAACTAAAATTGCAGTAAGTGAAGTATCTCAAGCCACAAACATTGAAGAAAAATCAGTGCGAAGGATATTGAGAAGAAATAAATTTATCCATATAATCTGCTGTATACTCGAAGTGCATAACGTAATTGTTTGAGGTATTTTTAAGGTTCGATATTTTAAAAACATTAAGCCAAATTAAAACGCGGTTTGCGGCGTTTTCTTGCTCAAGGTATGTAGATTTTACCTTTGGCTGCTAGATCGTCAGGTGTGACCGAAAAAGGTTTGTACAGGGTGTAAACTAAAACCCTGCATTTTTCACAAAATTTTATTTAAGGATATTTTTTACAAAACAATGTTTTATTTATTCTTATATTCACCAGATAATCTACGACTAGATACAAAAAAGCAATTTGTTGCGTTTTTTTAAATTCTCATTTTCTTGGGATATACAAGGCATTTTCGCAAACATTGACATGGCATTACAAAAAAATTCCTAAATCATTAGCGATAGTCCTAATCATGTGACATTCCGTTTTGGTCGCTAACTAGAAGTGAATTTCTAGTACCCCCTGGTACTATTCTTGCTTCCGCTTGTAGTACGAAATTTAGTTCCGATATTCAATTCGATTTTATATCTTTCTCGCGTCACCTTAACCTTCTATTAGGCGCGTAGGTATTTATAACATCGTTAGTCGCGTTGTATCTCGCAGATACATATAAAAATATACTGCTTAAATTTAAAAAAAGGATTCTGATAGTTGAAAAATCGTTAATATTTATTATATCCTTTTAGAAAATATATCTTAACGAAGTTCAAAACTAACCAAAATTATATAAATATTAATCAGAATAATCATTACTGGCTTCATCTGTATTCAGGCATTTGTCACATATTATCTTAGAGTGTAATTTTAAACATAAGTACGTTTTACATTTTTTACAGATATATGCAGAAAAAGAAGTTTTTTATTAAGTTCGTAGCATGGTTGGCATCTTTTTCTTTTCTTGGTCATCCAGCTGTTCTTCCTCCTCCGATTCACCACCATCACTGATCTCATGGTCTGTTTCGGAATCTGTTGACCTAGTTTCCAGATGGCCCTTGGTCTCAGGATCGTCAGACTCGTCAAAATCTTCTTCATGCAACTGACAAACCTCTTCTTCATCCAAAAATGCAATATGATTCAGTTCATCAATGTCCTCTGGATTTTTAAAGTCATATATATTTTTTACTCATTTTTATCACTGACAAAGGCAAAAATACTCGTCGAATAAATAGTACACACTTAGATACGAACAAAAATCAATTATACACAACTTACACGTTACACGTGAATGCTAAGAATCCCACTGAGACGGCCCGACCCTAACAGGAATAGTCGCATTGCACCTACCAGGTAAAATTCCCGCGCCGGGACGGTTTAGCATACATTATAAAATCCCAAATAACGATCTGGATCTGTAATTCTAGGAAAGTATTCTCTACTAGTTACTTAAGGATTATTGCAGGACATGCAATTTTTATTGTTATTCTTTTTTGAGAAATCAACGTAAATATTATGCGTGTATCTGTCAGATACATACGCGACTAATGGAAGATTAAGGAATCCGTTTCATTGGTGCGTCGAGAAACGTCGCGATGTAATTTCCTGCGCGCCGACTTCACCTTGCGAAGTGCGAGACAACGCCTCGTTGGGCTCCGTAGGTACGGGTTCTTTGCTAGTCAAGCTTTTCTGTTGGCTTGTCGATTTATTAAAATCTGGTTTAATCCCAGATACCTTAGTTGGATTTTGTCGACAAACTACGTAGAAATTTCCGCATCGGCCATTACGTTTCGCTCGGCGAGGATTTTGGGAATTTGCTTTGTCTGGTGTAGGAAGCCATTGTGTGATTAGCGTCTCGTGTTACGGCTTTTGGCCCTCATTTTAAGAAGTAAGTTTTCCTATTATTTTTACAGATCTTTTACGTTCCCCGTGTCTTTATTAATTGCATTTTTGTATTATTTCGCTTTTCATTCATAACGGACCCGATTTAATAGCTTAATTGATCGGCGTGACGTCATCCTAATTAAAGAGTAATTAAGGTTGAGAGTTTTCTTACTATTCGGATGACCTAGTTTATTATTTGATAATTATTAAATTAACCGATTTCATTTTTATCTGACTCGATTTAATTAGCTTAATTAATCGGCGTGACGTCATTTTGATTAGAGATTAATTTGGGGCTTTTATATTTGAATGGAATAGTCATTATTATTTATTCACGGGGGTCTTGCGAATAGCCTAATTAATCGTTTTTATTTTATTTCCGACGAAATGTAATGCACATTTTCGATAATTTAGTAGTTTAATTTATTTGACCTTTCTGTAGCGGTTTAGCAGCGAGTGTAAAATTTAGCCGTTGATTTTTATGCTGCTTTATCAAAGGCATCTATTGTCTACAGCAATAAGTTGCAATTAATGCTAAAACTGCTAATTTCATGGAGCTTATTCTGTTACCAAAGTTAGAATTGATGCAATGGGGAATTATTGTTTTTATCCTTAATTTTAATAATTAATTTTGCAAATAACTTCTAGTAATTCGTGTGGGGAGTTGATTTCAACTAATAATTAGACACTAAACCGGAAAATTCGGATGTCATTGGTTAGGTAAAGCAGTTTTATTTATTATTAGTTTCCTTTACTAAGGGAAGCCATCAGATCGCGTTATTTCATGCAGATTACATATTTTCGCACATTTTCGTTCATTGTTGTTTACCATATTGAACTTTATTCTCGAATTATTAAAATAAAGGTAGAGGCACGCTATCTATTTGATATTAATATTAGAAGGTCGTTCGGACCATTTATTTGTCAAATTTGTTTAGTATGATTTTTCATTAAAGTTTATTTTAGTGCTTTTTGTTCACTATATAGATCATTCTTGTACTCTTTTATCAATATGGTATGAATGCTATCTGTACCAGACTAGGAACAATCTATTTAATTATTTATTTATTTATTTATTTATTTATTCTCATGTACACTACAGAGTTATAGACCCTAAATAGTACTACAATAGGAAAACTTAAAAAAAAACATCTTGGAAGGTTAAAACAGGCCTTTAGTTGTTGCTTTAAAATTGTAAAGACTTCTATTGAAAAGATCTGTATTATTAAAATATCTATTATAATTTATAATTAACTTGTTACTAAAACACTGGCTTCCATAATTTATTCTGTAGTGCGCGTTCACAAATAACTGCCTCAATCTAGTTGCTCTCTGAGACACTCGAAAATCTAGAGTGCAAAGTATTTTATAAGACAATGTGCTACCAAGTTTTACGCGTTGTTTCCTGTTCGTAAGGTACGATTTTAGCCATTGAAGATAAGGACTGGTTATGCCCATAACGCGTAGTTTTTCGAGCAGCAACTGATGACACACCTGGTCGAAAGCCTTTGTAAGGTCGGTATAGACCACATACACTTGATTACCGTTTTCGACATTTTTCACTAAATAGTTCTGAAATGTTCCTAGGTTTGTTGCAGTAGATCTTCCCCTAAAAAAACCGTGCTGATGAGGTGATATGTGATGCCTAAAGCTCTCAAACAATTCCTCGGTTACATGGATTCAAATACCTTGGACATAATTGGAAGCAATGATATGCCTCTATAGTTTTTTATATTTTTTTGGAGCCACTTTTAAATATGGGAACTAACCACGATTCCTTCCATAAAGTAGGAAAAAAACCAGCATTAAATGATTTCTGAAATATTGTGCACAGTGGGTTTGCAAGTGATACAAAGCATTCCATCAGAAAAACTGCGGGTACTCCATCTGAGCCAGTACTTTTTCCTTTATCAAGCGAAGCGAGCCTCTGATAAACAACTTCGTAGGTAAAGTGATGATTAGAAAGAAATGTACATTCTTTTTCGTCCACTGTATAAGGCTGATGTGTTGAGTAATTTCTATAACAAGTTCCAAAATATTCGGCAAAAGCGTCAGCTATTTCCTTGGCGGTATGCTTCTTTTGTTTGTCAAGCTCCATATGTGTAGGAATACCGTGATCCCTTTTAAGCGAATTTATGTAAGACCAAAAATACTTAACATTTTTGGGAGTTGTCTGCTCTACACTCGAAACATATAAAAGATAACTGAGTTCTTTTAGATGCTTTGACTCCCTGCGAAGCAATGAATATTGTTTGTAATCTTCCCGACTTTTCGTTCGTTTGTATTTCTTGTACCCCTTATTCTTCCTGTTCATAAGTTTCCTAGTTTCATGCGTACACCACTTAGGATATTTGTTGTTTTGGAACTTTTTCTTTGGAAATTATTGTTCAATAGCTTCGGACAACGCTTTATAGAAGTATTCAACGGCTAAATCTACATCACTGCATTGATCCCACCATTCCCAGTTAATGTTTAAGAAGTAATCATTCAATCTATGATAGTCAACTTTGTTAAAATTATAGGCTATAGCCAGATCATTTTCCAACGTAGGGAACAAGGCTAAAGAGAAAATCATCTCCACTGAAATATGATGTTGCACCAAGTTACTCAATGGTGAAGGCGCGGACTGCAGAAAGAAGTCGTCCAAATCGTCACAATACACAAGATCGAGATACTTTCCAAACTCGTTGACCACGCATACCCTAAAGCTGCTGGATTCCATTCAGAAGAGGGCTGTGCGTCTCGTCCGCGATCCTGAGTTGACCCGGAATCTGGATAGTCTGGAACATCGCAGACATGTGGCCGAAATGTCTCTGTTTTACAGATACTTTCACTGCAGATGTTCCCAGGATTTGGCCCGTATAATCCCGCCCCTGGCAACTCCTGTCAGACAGTCCCGACAGACGGCAGGAGCGCACCAGTTCGTCGTACAACTAGAAACACCTAGAACATCGCTTTACCAGGACTCCTTTATCTGGCGCACTGCATCACTGTGGAACTCACTTCCAGGACATCTGTTTCCCACTAATTACAACCTACAAATATTCAAGAACCGTGTCAATCAACATCTTCGCACACACACCGCCGTCGAGCGCCATAGGATCTCCCTTTAGTGTGTGTGCTGCTGCCATAAAAAAAAAACATGGTTAGCTTGATGGAGTTCATTAAGAAACATTCCAGTAATTAGAGTTTCCGCTTCTATTGAAGGCAAATCAGAGGGTAGTAGACAACCTTCATCTTCGGTCCATTTAGCGCTCGATAAATTAATAAGTTCCCAGTAACCAATACTTTGGCCCTTTTATGCTTGCGCTTGAATACTTCCAATGTCTTTACAAGCTTTTGGTGTGATTCCACTGGTGATTTTGGAGGAAAATAGACACATCCAATAATCATGTCATTGTTATTGTGTCTCATAAGTACCCACGTGTCATCAAAGGCAGGATCTTTGGAATTTGGCAATAAATTAGTTTCATATCAAGATCTAAGAGCTATCAGTGTTCCACCACCTCTTGTACAATTCAGGGCTCCATAGTTCCTGTCAGTCCTGTATACTGTGTAATTTGAATCAAAAATTACGGTGCTATAGATGCTATCCGTCAACCAGGTTTCAGTTAATGTGATACAGTCATAGTCTAATGCCCTTACTGCAGCTGAAACTTCCAATGTTTTAGTACGTAGTCCAACTGAATTCTGATAATATACAGAAAAGGCTGATTGTCGTCTTTCTATGGAGCAGTTCTCATTTTTCGATTCATTAAAAAAAAATTCTGCTCACTTGGATGTCTCGGAGTTTTATAGTTCCATATAATAAAGGTGATAAGTTCCCTCCTCGTGTCACAGTCCAAAGTGCCATATTTACTTGTTAAAAACATTGGTATGTACACAACATCTTTAGTGTGCAGGTAAGACTTCAAAAATGCACTCTGTCGCTGGATAAAATTAATGAGCACTGGTCTACGTGCACAATATCCGCAACCAACAACAATCAAGTTAGTATTTAGTGTAGCAGAAAGTAATTCATCCAATTCTTTTTGGGTTATTGGTTGTCCTTTTAATACATTATAATTAGATGTATATACGATTACAAAGTCGTCTTTATTAAATTTTCTGCACAACGTTTTACACTGGTCAATAACTTCACTGAAGAACCATCCTGAATTAATTTGTGAGTTTACGTCAAAACTGCCATTGCAGCCCTGTTTAAACAATAGTGCGCTACCTCTGGCACCTTCGCCTCCTATAATAAGCAGCTGGTTTCTTCGCTTTTTGCCAATCTTGATGTTTTTGGATACTCTGCAGTTATCCGATCCGACCGCTGTTATATTTTGGCATTCGTCTATTTTCCGTTGAAGCCGTTTCAGATCACCGGCGTAACTATTATTTTCTTGTCCCAAGACACTGATTGTTGTTAATAGGTTTTTATTCATCTCAGTTATTTCGTACAATCTATCCTCAAGCTCTTTCCTCGGCTTCCCGCAGGTCTCCATCTCTGCCGAAAATTCATTGTCCCTATTTTTCATTCTCTGAATGAATTACATTCATTTATCTTTTTTTTGTACAATTGCTGGCATTTACTGTATGTATGTTTATTTCGATGTGCCAAACTCGGTCTAAATTCTTGGACTGCTGTTTTCCTCTTACTAAATGCTGTAATGTTATTTTTAACGGATGATGTCGGCTTCCCTTGGGAGCAGTGAACCTTTTTAGTTTTCTACATAACTAATATTAAATTATAGTTGTGATATTTCGATTGCTCTAATATATTATTACGGCGGTGCTCTTTATCTCATTTATTCTTTGTTTTTTTTTTAGCTTTTGGTTCATTTCTGAATTTGATTTTAAATAAATAGGGGGGAACCCCTATCTCTTTAATCCGAAATTTGAAACTCTGCTAAATTATTTTTTGAAAGGAGAGTATATAATAGCAATCGATTCACATATTATTGTGGCTCGTTACTAGAATGTTTCCATTCCTAGGGTCCTCCCACCTGGCTGGGATACTGAAGTTCTCCCATCCAGTTAAAATTATTGGAACTTTGTAGTCCACTTAACCGGCTCGACTTGTCGGACGTCTGAGGTTCGTCCACCTGTTTTGGCTTGTGGTTCAATCTGGTATGAACTAAGGGTCCGGAACGCATGTTCACCTGATGTTGGAACTTCAGAGAAAGATAAGTGTAGTCTTAGATTTAAATTACTGTGTTTGAAATAACTGTCACTTTTTAAGTTAACACCTTTACCCTTGTAGTACTTGCGCCCACCTTATCTCTGCGATTTACGTGATCACGATCCCGCGCGGTAGACAAAACTCAAATTAAGTTTTTTCCTCTTCCTCTGGAGCACTTGTCTGGTGTCGATTCATTAATTTAATCATTTTCCTAAAACTACATAGAGTTTTGGACAACCACTGACAATTCTTTTAAATTTAACTGTTATAATTTTTTTTATATGATACCTAGTTGTTTTCTTAGTGTTTAACCCGCCTACCATTGTCGGAGTTGTACTTTCGTAAATTTGTAAATATTTTAATATCACTAACTTCAATGTAAATTTTTCGTTGCCACTATTCTTGGTGACTATTTGCTCTTTTCCAATATAGGGATAGCATCGTATCTGCGGCGTGTTTTATTTGGCTCAACAATTTACTTACTTATCGTAACTTTGCAGCTTTGCTAGTGATTGGGTGGTGATATTTCTGTTTAGCGCTCCTTACCGGCAGGGTTTACTTTGGGGAGCAGGTTCCACGAATAACGCGGGGATCTCCAGCTTGGTCCGTAACGAACTCGGTGGCGCCCAATGAACCTTTCTCCGGTGCTCAACAGCGGGAAAATTGCGCGCTCACTTTACAGCTTGCTGCGAAGCCTTGCATTCCGACATTTGCCGGGTAAATATTTTCGCTGTGGATAGCTGGTCGAATTCGGTAAGTGTACACTAATAATAATCTCGGTGGATAAGACAGAGTAAAAGATTTTAAATGCTCGTGGAGCTTTTGGTACTGTTAATTCGCAAAATTGTAGGTGGTAGGCAACCGAAAATTTTAACTTTGTTATTCATTAACAAAGTTAGGCCAATATAGTTTAAAAGGAAATTTGTGGTGGGTTATTATTTTTATTAAAATAAAACAACCTTTTTTATTTAGAGAAAACTTAAATTCTGAAAGATATTTATATTTTTACAAACACAATGTCAGAAGTTTTGGATGATATGCCATTGATAGAGGGAACTAATCTTTATTTCCAACAAGATGGGGCATGTATACATACAACTGTTGAGGTCAGAAGATGGCTGGTACAAGAATTTGGTATTTCCAATGAATAGCACGGTATAACGAAAACCCTTGGCCTGCAAGATCTCCGGATCTTACGCCGTTTGACTTCTTTTGTGGGAACACTTTGGACACAGTATGTATAAACATCGACCGTTTAGAAATACGGATCATGTCGTTAATATTATCATACATTGCATTTGTGAAATAAGCCGAAATATATTGATAAACGTTTCTAGGGAAATGAGATGTGTGGTAAGAAATGGTGGACACCCCGAACTTGCTAATTAATTCTTATGCCGTATGTTAAATCTATGCATTAAGAAACGTTCCAATAATAGCAAGTGGATGTAATAATTATAGTGGTCTTCATGTTATTATTTTTATTATTAAAGTAAAATTTTAAATTATTATTTTAGTTACTGCCAATAAAATTTTGTTAACATGATTAGTGAAATTATTATGGTTTCTTTAATAA
>MU185679.1:62666-77504 GCA_016904865.1 Pissodes strobi | reverse complement strand
TGCTGTTGATTATCGATCGAAGTAAGTATAGTTCATAATATGAACCAATAAAAAATACAACAAAAATCGAAACATATTTATAAATATTTTGCAAAGTTCACATAAAATTACCATTATTTTGAATAATATTGTAGGTAAATAACAATTAATTATCAACTTACTCTTTCGTACTCTCTGCTGTACGGGTTATGTTTATCCTCGTCATCTATGTAGCGAACATTGTCGAGCGAAAAATCCTGCAACACGCCGCGCGCGCTACTATTACTCGGCTTGAAGTCGGGAATACTTTGGACCGTCAACATCATGTCGGAGAGCAGCTCGTCGAGCTCGCGATGCTGATCCTCTGGTGTGAGCGGGGAGATTTGCGCTGTCGGCGGGGGACTGCCGGAGGCGTTGGTGTTGGCGTTTTGCTGGTGTCCTGCAATGGATTTCCGAATTCAGTTGTGATTGTAAATCAGATCGTAAGCGGCATATTATTAGGTATCTTTTCTACCAGGGCCCGTTTATAAGTAAACAACGAAAATTCATATTATAACTGAAATATGTTTATATAATTTCGCCAAAACAGGTTGCTACTTTCGGTTACTTGCGTAGTTAGTTTATTTGTAAATACAGTCTTTGGTTCCATAAAAGTAAAAGTGAATTATGGAAAGTTGGATAAATAGTATATTATTTTATATGAAGGAAAAGTGATACTTTTCATGGCGCGCTCGTGTTTTACAGCCGAACGGAGTGAGGCTGGTAATAGAGAGCAAGCCATGAAAAGTATATTTTCGTCCAAATAAAATATGCTGTTTTTTCTTCAAATGTCGACAAATTAATGCAAAAACATCTCTTTTTAATAGTAATAATAATTATTGTTAAAGATAAGTGGGTTCGCAAGGCGGCTTAGACCGGTGTCGGCGTGTCGGTGAATAGGCACAGGTTGTTGCTATAGTAATGTAACATAAAGCTATCATCTAGCTAAATCTTGAGTTGTTGACGCTTATTTTGTTATTTGTTTGTATCTATGTTGCTATGACAACACTTTTACCTCCGCCGGCGAAAAAGTGAAAGCTCCGGCGGAGGAAAAACGAAACTTCACGGCCGCCTACACAGTCGAGTAATGACGGATTTACTGACGTTTGAAGAAAAAAATCTTTTATTACTACACAAAACTAAGTAGGAGAGATTCGTTTCATAGCAAATGCAGATGAAACAGCAGAGGTGGAGATAACGTCATATATCTGCATAAATTGAATAATCAGAAATGAAGAGTGAAGGCTGTGTGCATGTACGAAATGTACTAAATGAAAAACTTTTGTATTCCATGCATAAATGCATGGAATACAAAAGTTTTTCATTTATTGAATAATAAGACGCTGCTAATCAACACTAATTATATGAAAAGAGTAGTACCAAAGTTGTTTCATTCACTTATTTTAAGATATTGATTAGCGAGATGACTTGCTTTCACGTTGTTTTGCCAAAACAGCACGTACCGGGTGGCGTATTTACATACTACACTATTATACAGAACCTAGCCGTTCTGTATCATGGTATATGATTGGTAAATATCGGAGCAAATCCAGCAGGTCTAAATAGGGGTTAGATTCTGTGTTTGCAATGCGGAGGGCCCGCGTTCAGTTCCCGTTGAGGGTAATACACGTTTTCTATATATTTTTTAAGGTTATGTTTATTTCTTTTGGTAAATTTGGGTTAGGGTGGGAGGGGTCTACTGCTAGTGGGTTTTGCGCATAGCGCAAAAAATTGGGTTAGTTTCAGTCAGTTTGGGAAGCGAGCGGAGAGCCATGCGTGAAGTTACCAGTACTCTAAAGTAACGTTAACCCACCAATCAGAAGCGTAAGGATCGTATTATGCTCATTCGGAATACTATTGGTAATTTGAAACGCTTACTTATTGAAGCTATGTGTAGCGCCATCTCGTTAAACATGTTATAAACTACTAGTTTAGCCTGCATTTAGCGGACAACTGATTTTATAGTTATTTAGATTTATGGGTTAGCAAACACCTGTGAAAAATTTATTGTGGCGTGACTAAAACTTTTTACGTAATGGAAATTAAATCGACAATCATCGCCTTGATTTTTGTTTTTAAATAGGCTCATTTCAAAACAAAAAACAATCAAATTTCTATTACCTATCCAAAATACTTCATAAAAACAAGCCATATTCAAAATTTTAAATCAATCCTTTAAGCGGTTCTTGAAATATAAGAGCTTAAATATGCAGAATTCAAGGGGCGTCTCGATCAGGGATGTGACGTAATAAGATAGGATCACGTTCTATTCCTAGGCCGCGACCCGCGCCACCCGCCGCGAGAATGCCAGAATGCTGTCGTTTCTGTCACTGTCATATATAAATATAATAGGTTTGTTCTAGCAGCGATTTCAAACGGTTCCAAACCGTACGGAGTTTGCGCATAGCCATATAAGCGACGCTTATATCGTTATGCGCAAACTCCGGACGGTTTGAAACCGTTTGAAATCGCTGCTAGAACAGACCTTTTATATCCCAACGCGACCTTCATATCTTATGACGTCAAGCCTTTACAATGTTCCAGCAGCACTTTCTTATTTATTTGTTTGTATGCCCATGCTATTTCGGATTGTTTGCCCTTTTAGAATGGTAGGTTAAGTTTACTGGTTACTAAGCAAAAACGCGACGGTAAGTAATTTACTTATCGTTCAGCTGAACGGTAAGTAAAATATATATAATTATATCCATAGTAACAACAGAACCCACGGTTTAGTGGATCTACAGGGCAGAAATAATTATCCAAAACACAATTTTTACCATTTTCAAGATATTTGCTTAGTCAATGTCTTTGTGTTCATAATGGGCGTACAAAAAATAGTATAAGCATCTCGAACAGTAAGGAGTTTACCGATCTGCTCCAATAGTCAATAGGTAAACTGTCCTTACTGTTCTGGATACTTAATATACTATTACCGATTTATTTATACTTCTCAAGAAAAATTTAAAATGAGCCTATTAACTTTGATTGGGTCCTCAGGCAAGTAAAGGCTTATATTTTAAGTTGATAATTTTATTTTTTCGATATGTTAAAGCATTTATTTTTTTTACATATTATAGGTCTTCATATTGCTCATTTCAAATTTGGAATACTAAACTATGCAAATTTAAAATTTTCCAAATTATATTAATTTTTTTTTGCGCCAGAAGGAGGGTAATATTCTTCGATTGTATGTAGATAAGTATATAAGTATATAGAATGTACCTATGTGTGTATGTTTGTTTCTCCAATAAAATGGGATACTTTAAGGCATCCATAAACTGTAAGGTATCAAGATTCATCTTATTTACATTTGTTGCTGAAAAGAACACACCAACTGAACAGCTTGTTCGTAAAAATATTGGAAGGAAACCTGTTTTAATAAACACTTATCTTTTGGTGGAATATGCGAAGATTAGCTTACCAACAATAAGAAATAACATTGCAAACCCATTTATTTCGAATGGAGCTGGCCGTTATTGGCTAAAGGGGTTTCTCGCCGAACAAAAATATTCTGTCTATGCGGAATCCAACTGGTTCGTCATTTGCAAGAGCTCTTGGATTCACAAAAGAACGCATGATAAGTCCACGAAGCAAAGAAGTTTACAGCTGATCGTACTTTCAATGTGGACGAAACAGTTATGTCTATAGTCCAGAATGAATATCCAAAAATTATTGCTAGCCACAGTAAAAAGCAAACTGGCCTAATCACGTCCACGGAAAGAGGTTTTCTCATTACAGTGCACCTATGCGTCCAGCTGGTATACGTGTGCCGCCAATGATCATTTTTCCAAGAAAAACATGACTAGCACTTAAATGAGGGGTGCACCTTTAGGTTCAATAGGCAAAGCACATCCGTCTGGATGGATTCAAATTAATTTATTTACAGACTGATGATTTCAGCACTTTATTGAATATACAAAACCATCTGAAAATTCGCCATCCTCGCTGATTTTTCACGCAGAACTCGAAGTAGAAGAATCTACAGAACAGGGAATACCGGGATCCTCTTCAAAAAGTGTTCCAAACAGAATTAGGAATACAACAGCTAGGATCTGGTTCTGTTTTTTTTTTTGTAACGCCTTTTGATATTTCACCGGTGCCATTATCAAAGAAGTGAATTTCTAATAGAGGTCGAAAAGCAACAAAATCAACAATTGTCTCCAGTTCTCCATAAAAAAGAGAATTTTAGGAGGCAGCAAAGGAAAACCACCAAATAAGGAATAAGGTGGTCAAATTAACTTTGCATAAGACTATTAAGAAAGTTGAAAAAGCTGGAAAAAGTGGGAAGAGAAGAATAAAGCCAAAATTAGAAGAACATAGAATCAGACAGGGAGTCTAGCGCAAGCTTAAACATTTCGAATTCCTCAGTAGAATTCGCTCCGGAATTTGAATTAGATAGAGAGCCAGAAGATCAGGCAATGGAGAATTTAGCGAAGATGCAAGAGGAAAACAGTGGGTTCAATGCCTCACATATGAATCATGAGTACACTGTGCCGGATATGACGCCGGAACATATGTGTATAACTACTGTAAAATAATCTACCCTATTTCTCTTTTAATAAATAATTAGTTACTTTTTAACAATGTTTCATTTAGCTTTCTAATAAAAAGCATGTGCTGCCATTTTCAAATATTGCAAATTGGTGGTATTCCTAATTAAGTGCATCTTACGTTGACAGAGATTTTTGACACTTTTTTCTTCATTAGTGGAAATATCCTTATAAATTATTTTAAATATTTTGAAATTTTCATATGGCATGGTACATTATTTAAATTAAAATAACCATCATTTTTTGCAATTTTTTGCAACTACTATTCCAAAATACTCTCACTTCCTCTACCTATATTGGTAATTTTCTTTTCCATAATAGTGGCTCTCTGATTGACCATTATGAATTAATAATTACACTTGTTCTTTTATGAGTAGCCATAATTGTACTTGTTGTATTATGGATAGCATAATGCTTTAACTATCATAAATATTATGCCTCTATTATTAAATAGTTGTAAATAAAATTCCATTACTATAATCTCAGCCAATTATTGACAATGATGTTCTTACGTAATCTAGATCACAATAACTTGTCTTACAATGACCAGTAATTTTTTCTCGATTGGATCTGTCCAATCCGTGAGGCCAAAATTAGCCAAAGGTGTTCCTGAATTAGCACTAAAGCAGCTCAAATACGAAATATTTTAAGCACAGCTTGCTGTTGCAAGCAATGGTGCTGACTAATTAACAAGATTATAAAATTCGCATGTAACTATTGTACAACAATTTTTACCTGCAGATGAGATTCCACTGTCCATAGACACGGTCAACGGACTGGAGACAGCTCCTGGAGATAACTCCTGCTTTTTACCTATTGTTGCGTAGATACTCCCATCCAGTGGTCCAAATGTATGATTTACGTCATCTGAAAGCAAAAAATATATATGTAAAGATCGTGATATTATCACAAATACGCTATTGTTTCCATGAAATACATCCCTATTGCACCTTCTCTTGTCACGTGAGAGCTGTTCCGGCTCGAGAATACTAGTCCGAAGCCTGTTACTGATGCGAACTATATTTCCCCACGAAATTTACCATAGGTATTGAAATGATAAAGGTTTTTATTATCGTTCTAATTTTTCAATATAGTTATGGAACAATATTTTACTTCATAAATCTCTAACGCTATATGTTCTCCTTATTTGATAAAAATTGAACTATTAAATCAATAGTTTATATGATCTCCCGAGATTTTTAATAAAGAAATATCATCGGATATCGCGAATCTTCGAACTTTTTAAATAATCGGTACTTCCATAGTACAAACGGTATATAAAAAGCTAAATTTCTCATAGTAAACTTCTGTCAAATGTAGAGCTTTCAACAATCGACAAGACGTATCTTTTTTTTCAATCATACCGCTGATAATACTTATAGGATTTTATATTCAAACTTTGATGTGGTTCGTCAACTGACTTGTCGCTTATTCCTAAAAATAATAAGAACGTGCTTATGCGTTGTTATGTTCTTAAAACAGTAACAACTCGTATACTACCCATTGCTAATGCGTACTACTCATTAGCTGAACTGGTTCTTTGTCATCCACTATTAGTCTTATACGCAATTGGATCCAGTTTTGCCCAAATAATTTATAGAGTGATTAATACAAGAAGCAACCTAAATATTTTTTTACAAGCCTCGTAGAAACCCTTTCTAGATCAGTTGAGAGTGAGGAGGTAATAACGGTAGAAATATTCTGTCCTACGGGTTGGAGATCTCGTGGAGATCCATGTGTATATGTAAAACCACAGATCTATATAGCTACGCAACAGATACCTCTTTCAATGCTTTTTACGCGGGGCCAAATATGTTCACCGGCTTTCGCGAGCGGGTGAACCAGTCGGCTAGGAATGGGTCGGTGATGCCAAGTTATCACGTCGAACAATATTTCGGCTGACTTTTTAACCCGCTCAAATCATCGAGTTTTATTATTATATCGAGTTTTATTATATATTATATGTATCAAATTAACAGAAACATTTTTTTAAGAAAAATACGATTTTTACATTTTTTATTAAGTATGATAGTTTATTAATAGTAAATCAAATGAAACGGCAATTTAAATGAACAAATTTATAATATTAAGTAGAGTTTAAAACAAAATGAAATGGTACTTTGACATGTCGATAAACATTTCAAAAATTCCTTAGATCTTCGAAACAAAAACCTGCGTGATAATATTATTACTTAATATAAATAAGAGATATTTCAGTATAAGTTAAAAAAAATTGTAATGACCTTTTACACTGATATTTAAGGTGAGTTTTAGCCCATGTTCAAGCAAACATCATTCACTGAAAGATCTGTGGTAAAACTCATTACCTAGAAGATGTTAAAATAGAATTGCATAGTCCATTTACATTTCCTCGAAGCAATACAGACACTGACCACTACTTTTCAACCAACTACCGACAAAAATATTGACAGTACGGTTTTAAGAGCCCAAAAAGACGCAGTAAGCGATGCCGAATCTATGGGAATTACAGACGCATATAGTAACACTTTTATAGTTAGCCTGCCTGAAATCAGATTTAGGTTGTGACAGCAGAATTCTAGATGAAGAACCTAACTGTGATTTAGATGATAATATTGTATAACACTACGAAGACAGTTCCTGTAGCATACACCACTTTTGGAGGATAATGAAAAAAATCGGTTTGACGATAGCGGTTCGCTGTGCGAGGATGTCAGAAAATACCTGAAGTCTTACAAGGGATCCTTAACACTGAAAGACTTCATTGGCAAAAAACAAAAGTCTTCTGAAGATAATAACAGTTGATTCCTTAAAGTTGTTTTGGCGAATGGTTCCATAAAAACCTTTAAAAAATCGTCCCTATGTTGGTTCTTTAATGAAAATTCTAAATTGAAAACATATAGATTAGAAAGATTCAAAACAAATAGAAATAGATAGAAAAAATATATTAGAGGTGGTATTTTGAAAACATCAAAACAAAAACCACGCGAAAAAGGCAACCAAAGAGTCACACAACAAAAACCGACCAAATAACGCACCCTCTGCATTCCGCCGAAATTCATCTAGTTCTGAAACGCGAACTCAAAGTGATGCAATTGAGTTTTCTTGTAACGACACCACGGAGATCTCAGACATCAACTCTGAACGGTAGGAAAAATGTGATACGCAAAAAATAAACGTTTTAAATGGACAATATTACGCAGTCATGTATGGTAAAATGTGGTATATTAAAAAGCTGGTATCGAAGATAGTTAATGAAGATCAAGAAAACCTAACTGAAAATATTCAAATTGATTTTATGAAAGAAGGCCTTGAAGATTTTTATTGGCCGAAACAAAATGATCTGCGGTGAGGCCAGCCCAGCTACCACTTAGTCGAGTTGTGCAGCATCATATACCACTTGAATTGCAATTTTCATTAACATCTCTTGCTATTTTAGAAAATGACGATGATGTGATCTATAACTTTGACTAAAGCAGACTACCACAGTCTTAATAATTACTTTTTGAACGTTGACTAGGGATGGTAGGAAAAGTGCACTGACGTTGACGATGGTGTTGCAACTTTTTATGACATTTTGTTTGATGCTTTTGAGAAGTAGGTATGTTCCAAGTAATGTTAGAAAACGCAACAAATATCCAAGATGGTACACCAGTGAAACTAAGAACGTAATAAGCAGGAAGAAGAAAGCTTACCAGAAATATAAATTTTCAAGGGGCCAGGTGGATTATATGGAATACACTAAACTTCGGACGGAATCAAAATGGTTGATAGAACTGAGCTACCTTTTATATATCTCAAATACCGAGCAAATGGTCCCGTCAAACATTAAGTGTTTCTGGTCTTATGTGAATTCACTCAAGAAGGGCCATGCCATTTCTAAGAGTACGCAGTACAATGACCAAAATAAACAAACACTAAATAAAATTGCAGATGCCTTTGCGGAGCGATTTGAAGACTGTTACAGGAATTACTCGAACCAGCAATTGCCAGTAATTTCGGAAGGTGGATGCATTTCCCTTGTTTATCACTCTTTCACTTCTGAGTAAATTGTCAGGAGGCTGAGCTCACGAGACAAAAGCAAGAACACGGGTTCAGATGGGATACCTTCAGTGTTCCTGAAGAACTGCTGTGACTCGTTTGCGAGTCCATTGAGTCTTGTTTACCATGCATCCTTTGATCAAGGCAGCTTTCCAACACTGTGGAAACACTCCTGGCTTGTGCTCATCTTTAAGTATGGATCAAAAAAGGACATTAAAACTATCGTGGTGTTTCTCCTGATGCCTATTATGTCTAAAGTATTTGAGACTATAATCACTAAGGAACTTATTGAATGCTTTAGACAGCAGATATCCTCCAATCAACATGGTTTCCTTCAAGGGCCGATCAACTGCTACTAATTTGGGAATATTTCATGACTATGTGGTGAGTGGCGTAGAAGAAGGTTCTCTGAATCCGTTGCACTGCAATTTGTTAATTAAGATATTATAAATTACACAATCGAAAGCTTTAGAGAAATCACAGTAAACTGTTGCTGTAGAGTGATGGTTGTTCAGGTTGGACTATACATAATTTGTTACTTAAAGATCCAAATTGATGGGTAGTAAGTACTTTATATTTAGAGAGAAAAAATAGAAGCCTTTTTTAACCAATCTTTCAATGACATTTGATAATGTGGGAAGGAGTGCAGTTGGGCAATAGTTCGCAGCTTGGTCTTTATCTCCTCCTTTATGCTAAGGAATAACTATTGCCGTCTTAAGACAGTTTGAAAAAAACCCATTTTGGAATGACTTGTTAATTAAAGTAATAAGATAGTTAAATGCGCATTCCGGCAGGTTTGAGGTGAGATCGACCGGTACACTCACTTAACTCAGCAACTATTGCTCCATTTGTAACAACACGTGACTGCATATGATGCTGTAAAAGACTGAGTCCAGCTCCCACGACATTTATTGGGAAGCTTGTTACCGTTGAAACAAAAACCCGTTATAAAATTTTGTTACCAATCTTCCCTGTAAATAAGGAGCTAATAATTTTCAACTACAGATAAATGTACCATTGTAGCTAAAATACAACTTTTGGCACTTGAAAGGACCAGGTTTACCGAATTCGGTAAATTTTGCTCAAACAAAGTTGTTGTTGAAGTTGGCATCTTCTCTGATATCGTTTAGCTTTGTCAAGCTATTTATTTATTATAAAATTTGTCTACTTCTTGTTAGTAGACATTTATTTCTCCATAACGAAAAATGAATGATTCAAAAATTAATTATTTCCAGGATTCGATAGTAGAACTTGACATAATTATTGAATGATTTTCAATAAACTTATAATATACAATTGGGCCCATTAAGTTAGTCAAAATATATGGCATATTTAAGCATCCGATGTTTTCAACTATGTCTTGACTAGAAGAAAGTAACTAGAAACTAATTGATATATGATATACATTTATTCTAATTATTGGCAAGGATCACATGTCACTGTGTTGTTAGCTTGATTAAAATATAAATCAATACTTACTAGTTTCCCACATAATCTCATATTAAATCCATTTAAATATTATTTATAGCTATCACTTATGTCAAATCATTAGCAATATGTATAAGAAAACACATGGTATTTGATTTACATGTAAGGACTTGCGGCAATCTAAAATGTCAATTGGCGGCACAATAACACAATATTAAATTTGCCTTTTATACGTTAATATATGGGTAATTTTGCCGGTAGAAAATGTTGAATTAATAAGGTGCATAGATAATAAGGCGATTAAATTCTTATATTATTAAAGTTGTACAAAGGGTAAAGACTGATTTTCATCTCATTACGTATTTTATCTCAGAAAGCTCTCTATAATTTTAATAAATATCAAGAAGCGTAAATTGTATGTATCTGCTTAGAGGATATTAATGTGAATACTTAATGCCTTTGATCAGGTTTTAATAAGTCGCACTATCTTAGAAAAATCTTACATGTTTCGCATACTAGATCTCTTCTAGTGAGTTTGTGGTGACAGTCTATTCTCTGAAGAAAGTTCTCATGTTTAAATTTATTCCAAATTATTTTTCCAATCTCTCAACTCACCTAATCCGAGTATTTAAAATCACTGTACTTAATTTAAATAAGTAATACTTCTGTAGAGACTGTAGAGAGCTGCCTTCGAATTATTTTTTTTTGTAAGAACCCACAGACTATAGAATAGTACAAATGTTTAAAGATTTCTATACTTTAATTGATTTTTTCTACTACCGTGCATAAAATAGATTTGTAAAATATACCTTTTTAATGCAGTGCCTAAAATAAATTACTTTACGCCCTAGTGCGTAAAGGAAATTTGACATTTACGGCAGTGCCTAAAAGAATTTTTTTAGGCACTAATGCGTAAAGTAATTTAACAATATTTTTATTTTTTTATATACTTTTTGGTAGTACAAAATTTGTATGCTACTCATACTCATGTGCAAAGTAACTTTTTTTAGTCATGGGATTGTCGCATTCGCCTACGACTCATACGACCCCATTAATTCATAAAAAAGCGCCACTTAATGCACTTGTTGCATAAATAACTATATTAGACATTTATTACTCTTATTATAATGAAGCCCATTATGATACTGACATTTCATTATTAAACTGGGTTTTAGAACCAATCAAAATTCAATATCACAGTGATATTCGATGAATATCAAAGATAGCCATATGATCATGACATATTTAAAATTTGTGAATTTTGACAGTTCATTGACAAGTTACTTAGTAACTTTTAAAAATTAAATATTATTTCTCATTATTATGACTGGTCATAGAAAAAATAGTGTATGCAATATGCAATTCACATTTAATGGCTATTAAGACCCTTGCATTCGTTAAGACACTCGCCTACGGCTCGTATCGCAACTCGCATGCTCGTGTCTTAATAGCCAATAACTAATATTTGTTCTATAAACTGTGGCTAATGAAATAGCTAAGTAACTAATAACTAAAAGCAGTAAAATGTATTCCAATGTTTTATTATTATCCATGGAACTTTAACTTATTAATTCATAAGGCAGACATGATTTTATTACGATTCAGCAAATAACAATTATACAATTAAGTGAAAATCTAAAACCAGTTGAATTTTACTATGTAAAAGAAAGTATCTCGTGTACTTTCCCTACCTAATTGGAAATACCTGAAGATTTTGTTCCCGTTTGATTTTCTATAATAACTCTGTCAGGCCATTTTGATCATAATACGCTTTCAGCATATTCCATATTTAAACTACTAATTGATGCCCTTATATGGTGAATTCTCTACGCTTTTAAAATAGACAGGTCCGAAGATCAATCTTATGGTGGCTTCCCACGGCCCGTGGTATCACAGGCCGGACCGCGCCAGCTCGGGCCAACACGCCGTGAGAATGGTGCCGTCCGAGGTCGCCCGGAAAGATCCGTGATTGCGCGTTCGATCCGCAGCAAGTCGGTAACTTCAAAGGCGCGGCCTGGCCTGATCTGTCGCGACCTGTCGGTGTCTGTTGTTATCTGTGATTAGGGTTGATTTTTGGGGCCATTTTCCATTTTAATACGTTCTGCCAAGACCGATAGCTGGACGCCAAATGTCCCGATTTTCAATCAAGAATCAAATTTGCCGCAAAACAAAACGCCCATCGAAAAATGATATTTAATTTTTAGTTCCAGCACAAATTTAAAAAATATTCTAATGATATTTCAATTTATCGCGTCCAATGTCCATTCCAGCATTCAACGCGGCCACTGAACGCATTTTTTCGCTTTGCGAAAATGCATGGACAGACTCTAGAAACAGGCTTACAGTTGGGCATATTAAAAGTCACAAATAAAAGTTAATTTCACCCAGACCTGTAGAGAATTTTACAAGCACGCGCTTAGAATATACCATGCTAACTTCGGCAAAAAGCCAAAAAAATACTATTTAAAAAAAAAGCAATGGATTATATTTTTTAGTTCTAACACAACAAAATGTTATTTTTTACATTACATAGGAATAAATTTCCTTTGTAACATGTACTAGCATCTACAGCTCACTACAAAACAAGGTCACGAATCGGCCCGAACGAGTTTCGAAGTCAATCTTAATATATATACGCATGGCCCTCTGCTCGCTTCGCTGGCTCCAGGGCTCAATAAACCAAAACTAACCCAAATTTAGAAAAAAAACAAATATAACCTTAATATATATATTTTTTAAAAACCACCGACGGGAATCGAACACAGGACGCCATAATCGGAAACTCAGAACCGTACCACTAGACCACGAAACCGCTTAGAGCCTTTTCGCTAGACCGTATAGACAAGGGTAAAAAGTAACGAAACTCGTGATCTTGTTTTGTAGTGAGCTGTAGATTGCTATTGTAATATGTTATCTAGAATTAGGAGTACTAAGAAGCCGCCTTTTAGTTGTTTCTTAATGTTATGATTGTTATGTTTTCATGTTACATATTATGTAGGTATCTATAAGTACATACTAGGTATATTCTATTCTATATTTGGTTATTTTAAACCTACTGTCAACCAGTCAACCTATCGAAAAGTAAAATGCCGAGTTTCACGCGACATTTTTAAACGGAACCCTATCTTCAAACTCTTGAAGAACAGGCTCCTACAGGCCATGGGAAGACCTCACGCGCGGCCAAGTCCGATCCGTGCTTACCTGTGCTCGTCCGCCGCGCGGGTCTGGCCTGTCCTAAGACAGGCCGTGGGAAGCCACTTTTATGAAGGACTAAAAATATATGACCACTAATTCAGTTTGATGTGTGAATGTTTTGTCCGAATGAGATAATTTTACTATCGAAGCACCGTTAATTGATTTTTACGCAATCATTTTCCGCCTTTGATTTGGCAGATGCCAATAAAACTAATCCGTAATATAAAATATACTGATGTAACCAAGGATTTCAGTAGTTTCTCTCAAGATAACCTATCAATATCTTTTCACGCATTTTACAAGTCGCTTTTAGACCATTTAATTAATGTATATTATAAATATTTACAAAAGTCAGTCAGGCAATTTATATGCATGGAACCTTCATGATCGAGCTAAAGCGAATATTTTTTTTTATATCATTATTTCAGCTGAAGAGTTGTTGACACATTTTTATATAGAAATCACAACATTTTCAAAGAAAAAAAAATATAATATTGTTTCCGCGTAACTCAAATGGCTATACAGCTTTCTTGACATCCAACATCACAATATAATCATTCAACAATTTTCTAGGGCATATAATTAATAATTAATGGCCCATATATCAAATAGATCCTATTTGTATGCTATTATGGCTTAATTAATTCAAATGGTTCAAGGTTAAAATAATATGGATATTTGGACATTATTTAATATTTAAAAACGACGATTAGTAGAACATACTAAAAACAGGACCTGAAAAAACTTATATTTGTATTGGTCAGTATATATGTTACGCACAATACTCGTAATCGGGTAATGTCCGTTAAAAACGTGCAAAACTAATTTTGCGCAAGGAATAATTCCCAAACCCGAAATTCTACTCTTATACGGCTATTGAGCGTTACCAAATAAGCAGAACTAGTTTTGCCCAATTTGAATTGTACAAAACCAGTTTTGTACATTTATGACTAAACGAAACCCTACTTCTTATTCATTCGAGTTTGGACGTTTGTAAATAAAACAAGCACCACTTGTATTGGTCATTCAGAAATGCGCAAAACTAGTTTTGCGAAATTCAAAATGTGCAAAACTAGTTCTGACGATTATGTAACGCTCAATAGCCGCATAAAATTACAATTTCGGGTTGTATATATATATCGATCGGGTAGACAAGAGGACAAATGGACCAAAAATTGCATTTCTCGATAAAAGGCCATTCTTCATAAAAAAATTGCTTTAAAAAAAATATGATTGTCGTTGAGAAAAAGATGTTTTTTTATACAGGGTGACCAAAAAGTTGAATATTCAATTTATTTAGAGGAATTAAATAACCTTTTTTTTCAGTTTTCAGCAAATTATTTCTTAAGAAATGTGCTTTAAAAATCATTTTGTTACGGGTACGTTGGAAACCGGCGTTCATAATTTTTTTGAATTACGCATCTGTATGAAGAATCTCCATTAGCATAACATTGTATTAAATGTATTCTTTGCTCCGTTGTTAACATTATAAATTGAATACGATTAAAAGTTACCGACTTAATGATGATTTGCTTAACACTGTCACGCACACAAATTGAATTTTTAACTTTTTGGTCACCCTGTATAAAAAAATATTTTTTTCTCTACGACAATCATATTTTTTAAC
>MU185679.1:39753-62566 GCA_016904865.1 Pissodes strobi | reverse complement strand
AACTGAATAGTTAATAAAATTATGCAAAAACTTTTTTGGGGTTGCAGTCAAAAGCAGGAACGGTCTCAATTATTGAGAAACTCTTTATTATTTAGTCAAGCTTTCGAGAACAATTTTTCTCTTCATCAGGACACACTAAAAGCTACAAAAACACATTGCAGCAAAAACCCACAATCAAAAATTTAATTTTTTCAAATTACCAATGCGAGTTAAATAGAAGAAATAACAATCAACATCATTATAGGAAAATTTTAAAATATGGAAATTGCTGCGCGTCAACTTGACTTGACTTGACAGTTTTGGCAGGACAAGTGACAGGCGGGGAGGAACAGCTCTAGAACAGGCGTGATTGCAAGAAACTGCAAAACAGGAGCAAAGCCGTAGTGCGCTTGAAGTTGTTGCGAGTCCTTAAAATTGATGCGTTTTTTTATAAAAAGGAAGAGAATAGTATATTATTTTATATGGAGGAAAAGTGATACTTTTCATGGCGCGGTCGTGTTTAACAGCCGAACGGAGTGAGGCTGGTAATAGAGAGCAAGCCATGAAAAGTAACTTTTCCTCCAAATAAAATATGCTGTTTTTTCTTCAAATGTCGACAAATTAATGCAAAAACATCTCTTTTTAATAGTAATAATATCTAATTATTATTAAAGATAAATGGGTTCGCAAGGCGCCTTAGTCCACGGTCGTAGGTGGCCTTGCTTAGACCGGTGTCGGTGAATATAATGTAACATAAAGCTGTCAGTGGACACTGTCAACAATAATTATTTTTTTAAGATGCGTCTCCGATTGCGTTTTAATTCCGTATTGATAAGCAGTTATTGAGTAAGTTCGATTAAATAATAACCAATTTGTTCCTAAATTAGTGATTTTTAGAAATGCAGTCACAAATTGAGTGATAAATACAAATTGTAGTTTAATAAATCTTGAGTTGTTGACGCTTATTTTGTTGTCTGTTTGTATTGTATCTATGTTGCTATGACAACACTTTTACCTCCGCCGGTGGAAAAGTGAAAAGTAAAGCTCCGGCGGAGGAAAAACGAAACTTCACGGCCGCCTACACAGTCGAGTAATGACGGATTTACTGACGTTTGAAGAAAAACATTATTTTCTGAATAAATAGAATCACTTCCACAAACCATCTACTTCTTTAGTTTTCTTTTATTTTCGGAAACAGAAAATAATGTTTCTCTTGCTCTTTATTAAAAAACGCATCCATTTTAAAAGCTGGCAACAACTCCGAGCGCACTCCGGCTGTGTTCCGGTTGCAGTTCCCTTCAATCACGCCTGTTCTAGAGCTGTTTCTCTCCGCCTGTCACTTGTCGCGCCAAAACTGTCAAGTGTCAACAACTGTTAGCAATATGGTTTTAAATGTGCACAATAGTTAATTTTATATTCTTTCTTCATCCTTTTATTTACTTTGTAAATTTTTACATTTCATTGATTGACGCGCAACAATTGCTATATTTAAAAATTTTCCTATGATGTTGTTTCTTCTTTGTAACTCGCATTGGTGAGTTGAAAAAAATTTATTTTGGATTGTGGTTTTTGGCTGCAATGTGTTTTTGTACCTTTAGTATGTCCTGATGAAGAAGATGATATCGACACTGTTGCCAGATTTACCAGTTGTGCGCTACACGTAGTCATTTTGTTATCTTAAATAGAATGCCGCATTTATTTTTATTGCAATAAATTGGGCTTATCAAATTTAGTAAGATCCTAAATTTTCAAAGTTTTATCTCTACTAATCGGGAACTTGCACAAACAAATAAAAACCGAAGTAAATGCTCAAAACCATAAGTGGACATCCTATAAAAAAGATTGGTAAAAAAAAATTATTAAATAAATTCATTGTGGCCAAAATCTTGAAATAAAAATGTCAAGAATTTCGAATTATTCGAGGCGCACAGAAACGCGCGTTCACTGGTCGTGACGTAGAAGAGCATAATCAGATTGTAGCCGCGCCGCACAGTGCTTTGAGTGAATGGGATAAATGGACAAAAATTATTACTCTTGTAGTACTCAATGGATTTAAACTAAATAATAACGGTTGAGTAGCTAATACACTAAGCTATATCTGACACACACAAAATCTGAGTTTAGATGTTTATAAAAAATTTACATAAATAATTACATACCATCTTCACTTGTATGCTGGCTTGTACGCTATGAAACTTTTCATATTTCTTGATTCAGTATAACACAAAACGGCAAAAAAGTCCTAGTTAGGTTTTTTTTTCATCACACTATTTTATTTTTTTATAATAAATTAACATAAAATACAAATAATAACAATAATAATAATAATAATAATAATAATAATAATAATAACAATAATAATAATAATAATAATAATAATAATAATAATAATAATAATAATAATAATACTAAATACACATAGGTAAAAATAATTCAATAAATTTTGACATAGATTTAAAATACAAAATACTAACTTTAATTAATATAAAACTTCAGAAAGAAGGTACCCAGAAAAATAAAGATCTTAAAATGGTTAAATAATATAATAAACATTCTTAGAAAAAGGAAAGAAAGTTCAACATTGTAAAATTGCTGCTCATTACGTAAATAAATCAAAAATTATACTTAAAAAAATAATCATTAGATCCCTAAGCAAAAAAACAAAATTTTTATTGTTGAAAAAAGCATAAAAAAAATTATTGGCTTTCCGAAAGGTCAGAACTGTCTGAACTTTGCAAGTCAAGTTCGCCAATATCTGAAGGCAAAATGTCCGAATACTGTTGCAAACAAAAAAGTCTATTTACAAATATTCTGTGATATCATTTATGTTATCCTGTCGTGATTTGAAAGTTGTAGTCCTTCTGAAAGATGATATAAATGGATGAGGTAAGTAGTAGATTATTCATAATGTCCTTAATTGAGCTTTTTCTAGAAGTTTTTCTTGTGTGGTTCAAACGCACTTTTCGGACCTCTTTGTGCCTTGCTAAGTGCATCCTCGGCTAGTTGCCCTATGGGCAAATCAAAAAGTTGGACAATTTAAATTCCATGAACTAGAATCTTATGGACACTGCAAGGCACACTGGTACAATACACGCCTTATGAGCTGTCTTTTTCTCCATTTTAGTTCAAATCACAAAATACAAACCAAAAACACTGTCACAGACAAAACAAAAAAATATTACAACCCACTAAACCTAAAATCTTAAAGCATAACCTGCTGTCTCTCTCTGCGAGTCGCAATAGAAGTGGCAGGTAGATGATCGGCCGATCCGCCGCGCCGATCGTTATGCTCTATGACGTCAAATCGTGTTTAAATTGGCGCGGATTTAACCGCAACTTTAAAAATGTATAGAAACGAAACGGATGATATTTAACACTTCAGATTTGGCACACCTTCTTTTTTAGTGTGATAGAACAGATTATTGAAATAAAAAAAAATGCAAGTTCCCTATTGTTAAGATGTGAAAACAAAGCATTTTTAGTAAAAAGTACAGGAATGCTTAAATATCTTCAACATCGCTAAAGATGCATTTACAAAATTCGGTACCTGGAGGTTACCGGGCATGCGGAATTGAACTATGATATCGGCACCGTTGCCAGATTTACGAGTTTTGCGCTACACGTAGTCATTTTGTTATTTTAAATGGGTCACCCCATTTATTTTCATTGCAATAAATTGGGCGTATCAAATTATATCTTTACTAATTGCTGATATGTAACAACAACGCATTTTTAGTAAAGAGGACTGGAACCCTTAAATATTTTCAAAATCTCTAAAGCTGCATTTACAAAATACAGTAGGTACCCGAGGGTTTCTGGGCATGTGGAATTGACCAATAGTCTCGCCATTGTTGTCAGATTTTCCAGTTTTGCGCTGTAGTAGAGTGCCCAGCGCAGTAAAATGATTTTTGTGGGCACCTCGGGGTTACTAGCTGAAATATTCACAGAATGAAGGCTTTATTATATTAATTCAAAATCCGAAGGTAATAAAAATTCAGAACGGGCAATAGGGCAGTATACCTAAAAATCGAGATTATTATATGAACGTTTTCATATAAAATTCATCGACATTTTTGTACGAATTATATTTTTTATCATTGCTTGAAATATGCAGATTACATTGGCCTTTACGGCAAAATAAATCAAAAAATAGAAATATCTCCCTTCGAACCTGGGCAAAATCTGATTGAAATATACTCATTTTTGAATTCACCTCGCATTCTCGCCGAAATAAAGGCTCAAATCAAAAATTTATATTGCAAAAAGTTTGCCTTAAGTATCTAGAATATATAGGTCCAAGAATACATTTTTTTTCTCAAATGGTAATGGAAAAATAGAATTAAATGAAAAAAAGTAATTTTCTTTTAGCCGCGACCGTCCGATCTCGCGCTGCCCGAGTACTCTCGCATCTCACTTTTCTCCATAGCTTCCTCTCTCTTTCGCCTATTGTACAATACAATAAGTGCATTTACACCATTACGGGTTAGAACACTAATAATAATAATAGCTCTTATTATTTTAATAAAGTCAATGAAGACATTTTCGATTACCCTTAAATTATTTTTTTCTATACGCTGCTAGGTAATAAAGAAGTAGAAAAAAGATCATTTACCTAATGCAACTGCTATTAAAAAAAGACTAGCTTTTATTCAGAATAGAAAAACTTAAAATGTAAAAAAATCTTTATAATAACAAAATCTATTTATCTTCAGTGTCTGTATCTTCTTCAGAAATAGACACAATGACTTCAATATTGCCTTCCAGTATTTTTTTGCATGATTCTATGCTACCTATTTAGTTTCTTCTACGTGTACAAGCTTTGCTTTTATATAATCTAATAACAAATTATTTGATTAAGTTTTATTATGTACCGATTTAGTCTAATAATTAGTTATCTTTTTTACATCCAAAACAGTGGAATTTATTTATCCACTAAAAACAGTTAACGAACTTTTTATCTGAACGAGCACTCTCATAAAACGAATTTCAAGTTCGCACCTATAGTGGGGGATTTACCAATATTTTTGATAAGAAAACAAATTGCGAACCAATTGACAACAAATTACTATCCTCTATAGTCACGAAGAAGCTGATACTAGAATTTTGTTGCATTATGCTCTCTGCTAAACATTATATGTATTATTTGACATGCATAGTGGACTCCAATGACACTGATGTACTTGTACTTCTGGTACATTTTAAAAATATATATTTCTAGAGAATTTGGGTAAAATGTGAAAGAGGAAATTCGATGCGATATGTGGCCGTTCATGACATCAACCTAGAAGAAAAACTTGCACAAAATTTACCTGCATTTCATGCTCTAACGGGTTGTCATACAACCAGCCAGTTTTCAGGATTAGGAAATAGTATATTATTTTATATGGAGGAAAAGTGATACTTTTCATGGCGCGCTCGTGTTTAACAGCCGAACGGAGTGAGGCTGGTAATAGAGAGCAAGCCATGAAAAGTAACTTTTCCTCCACATAAAATATGCTGTTTTTTTCTTCAAATGTCGACAAGTTAATGCAAAAATATCTCTTTTTAATAGTAATAATAATAATTATTATCAAAGATAAGTTGGTTTGCAAGGCCGCTTAGACCGGTATCGGTGAATAGGCACAGGTCGTTGCTATAGTAATGTAAAATAAAGCTGTCAGTGGACACTGTCAACATTAATTATTTTTTTAAAATTGCGTCTCCGATTGCGTTTTAATTCCATATCGATAAGCAGTTATTGAGTAAGTTCGATTAAGTTAATAACCAATTTGTTCCTAAATTAGTGATTTTTAGAAATGCAGTGCACAAATTGAGTTATAAATACAAATTTTAGTTTAATAATTCTTGAGTTGTTGACGCTTGCTTTGTTGTTTGTTTGTATCTATGTTTACCTCCGCCGCCGGCGGAAAAATGAAAAGTAAAGCTCCGGCGGAGTAAAAATGCAACTTCACGGCCGCCTACACAGTCGAGTAATGACGGATTTACTGCCGTTTGAAGAAAAAATATGTATGTATCTAAATTATTCCGATTATTTAGACGGTATTGGGGTTCAGGAATTTTCAGATGGCGTGTTCAACAAATCCAAACATGTCGTCTATTGATATTTTCAGGACACTATTGGCCTCTTTATCGCTAATTGAAAAAACTAGCACCTACAAAAAGAGTTTAAAATTTCGCAGTCTGAGAGCACATTAAAACTAAGATGTGCTTCAGTTCTTTAGAACCAAATCCCCTATTACCAGAGGTGACAGAATGCGGATGGAATTTTGAGGAGGCAGGTGATATCCAAATAATCCCCAATTTTGACAACACCAGTATTTCCTTCGGATGTAAAAGTATTTATTGCATGTGGATGTAAAAAAGGTAAATTATTATTAGTTTAAAATTTAATCAGGTACATATTAAAACTTAATCAAATATTTTTTTATTAGATTGTATGGAAGCAAGCTTGTACACGTAGAAGATATTAAATAGGTTGCACAGGTTCATGCAAAAAAAATTACTGGACGGCAATATTGAAGTCATTATGTCTATTCCTGAAGAAGATATAGACACTGAAGATAAATAGATTTTGATATTATAAAGATTTTTTTTACCTTTTGAGTTTTTCTATTCTCAATAAAAGCTAGTCCTTTTTTTAATAGCAGTTGCATTAAGTATAAGATTTTTTTTTCTACTTCTTTATTACCTAGCAGCGTATAGGAAAAATAAAATTCAGTATAATCGAAATTGTCTTCATTGACTTTATTCAAATAATAATAGCTATTATTATTATTAGTATTCTAAATCGTAATGGTGTAAAAGCACTTATTGTATTGTACAATAGGCGAGAGAGAGAGAGAGAGAGGAAGCTATAGAGAAAAGTGAGATGCGAGAGTACTCGGGCAGCGCGAAGAAAATTACTTTTTACATTTAATTCTAATTTTCCATTACCATTTGAGAAAAAAATGTATTCATACACCTATGTATTCTAAATACATAAGGCAAACTTTTTGCAAGAATAAAAATTTTTGATTTGAGCCTTCATTTCGGAGAGAATGCGAGGTGAATACAAAAATGAGTATATTTGAATCAGATTTTGCCCAGGTTGGAAGGGAGATATCTCATTTTTTTTATTTATTTTGCCGTAAGGGCCAATGTAATCTGCATATTTCAAGCAATGATAAGAAATATAATTTGTACAAAAATATAGATTAATTTTATATGAAAACATTCATAAATTAATATCCTACACGTTCATATAATAATCTCGATTTTTAGGTATACTGCCCTTTTGCCCGTTATGATTTTTTATTACCTTCGGATTTTGAATTAATATAATAAAACCTTCATTCTGTGAAAATTCCAGCGTGTAACCCCGAGGTGCCCATACAAGTCAAAATAAGTTATAAGAAGCACTCTACTACTATACGTAGTATTACCCATTCATTTTTATAGCGATGGATTATGTAAGCCAAATTTAATAAAATCCAAAACTTTCGCAGGTTTCATTTTTTGAAACCTGGGGTCATATAAGAATCAGGTCTCTAGAGATCGTTCAGAAAATTAGAATGAACTCTGCGAAAGAATTCGCGATATTAGACCGGATATATTGCACAGCACACTGTGAGAGTTTTATGATCGACTGAGATACTATCTGGCCAATAACGGCGCACATTTAATTAAAAAATACTGTAGGTTAAATATTATTTTCTGTTGCGTATTAAACTTTTATTAATTTAATTGTTAGATTATTGTGTTAGCTGGTTAGCTTTTAATCTCATTCCTATTTTAGCGCTGTTTTATCGTTGTTGTTTCACTCGTTGTATAGTAGTATCTGCTTCTTGTAGAACTTGGACCAGGATAATTGGTGAGGAGAAACAACCAAAACCTGGATAAAGAGTGAGGAGAAGCAACCAAACATCAAATAAAAAAACTTACCCTAGTTTCTGAAATGTCTGGAGCTTTAGAGCAAACGGAACCCTATGTTAGAATAACATATCAGTTTTCCAAAATTGGCATTACATACTATTAGTTCTTTTGTTTCAAATGAAACCTGAGAAAATTTTGGATTTTATTAAATTTGGCTCACCTCATCCATCGCTATAAAAATAAATGGGGAACACTACGTATAGCGCAAAAGTGGAAAATCTGACAGCAATGGCGAGACTATTAGCCAGTTCCACATGCTCAAAATCCCCAAGAAACTGTATTTTGTAAATGCAGCTTTAGTTTTTACTAAAAATGCTTTGTTGTCACATCTTAGCAATTAGTAGAGATAAAACTTGAAAATTTGGGGAATTACTAAATTTGATACGCTCAATTTATTGCAATAAAAATAAATGGGGTGTTCAATTTAAGATAACAAAATGACAGCGCGAAACTTTGGATAGACGTCTTATACAAATGGGACGGACTCTAAGCTTAACTAGCGTTTGCAACCGGATAAATAAATCTACCAGTATAATTAACGAAAGGTGTAATTTATTTTCTTTCAATATTAAGGTCATTGTCTCTTTACTTTGTCGGAAATGCATATTATTTCATATGTATAGGTATAACATTTCTACTATACTACTGCTGGTTACGCTCTATATATTTTAGACGCAGAACATGACACATTATGAGATACTTACCTATGCAAAAAGTTATTGAAGGCGAAGGACTAGTTCACCCACGTCAACTTTAGTTATGTATACATCATAAATTGCTGCATGCTTTTACCATACATTTATTTTGATAACATAATTATTAACATTCTGAATTCCGATCAAACTAATTGAATTTAATGGAAGAGCTATTTGCATTACTTTGGATTAAATTGCTTTCCGTTTAATTACTTGCAAACCAGATTCATAAAACATTTACGAGATTTATATAGCAATTTAAGATAGGTACATGGTGAGTTAATTTTCTGTCTAAATGTTCAAAGTTATTAGTTTTTCCTTTAAATAAACATATTAACAAAACTAACCCAATATTTTATTTATTGGCATGTTACTTACCAAGTACAATGTTTTATTGGATTAATTTGTTAATATGTATGTACCAGTATTCTAATTTCATCCTTTGAAAAATAGCTTCTTAGCAAACTTACAATGGCCAGAGTGATGAGTCATCACGTGCTATCAATTCTTTATATTTCATTTGCAGTAACACTGTCAATTTTTTTTTTCATTTTACATGACCTGCTAAATTGATGAACGTCTGGCCTCAGATTACTCTTATTTTGTGACCTAGCTCAGCGGTATGCCCCACCGATAAGTTATTTTTACAAGAAGGCAATGGAATTGCGTCCTTCATTGAAACCTGGCTTGTGCTCTTAATAATGAACTGACTCATAAGAAGATATTATTGTAGTTGTAGCATACCACGCACGAGAACCGTTATAACAAGAGCACACTTATGTAAACTAAATGTAACTGTGTAGCTTCCGTGACACGACGTCATATAATGCAAACATAATTGCAGTAATACTCCATGAATAGACCACATTTTTTATCACTTGAGAAATGTATTCATAAAATTTGCACAATTATACAAAATTTGTGTTTAGTGCCGCCCTGATCCCTGAGAACTAGTGGAACTCTCAAATTTCGAAAAATATGGAAAGTAGTGTCTACCTGCCTGTTCAAGTTTTAAGAATTTAGTAGGAATATACTGATATAGTACTGAGATAATAAATTTTGACCATCTTGTTAATTTTAAAGAGATTGTTTGGCATTATACTAAAACCATTACTATCACGTCTGAAAAATATGACACCACGACGATTCAGTTTCGAGTTATTTTACAATGGCCACGACTAATGTTAAAGAAAAAGAGAGCGCTGCCCTACCCAAACGTATTAGGTTGATGCATCAGTCCGTTAATTAACAAACTATTCTCCTCCATTGTTTATAATGGTTTCTCATCGTTCTGGCAATTTTTCTATACCACGCTGGCGGTTTTTAGTTGAAAAATCATATAGCCAATTACGAAGATCAGCTTTGTTATCAAAGGAGTTACCTCGCAGGTTGTTAGATAAAGACCGGAAAAGGTAAAAATCTGATGGAGCAATGTCAAGAGATTAAGTTGGATGTGGAACAACTAACCCAACCCTGTTCTTGGATAGACGCTTTTGTAATGTTAGCAGTGTGCGGGCGAGTATGTTCATGTTGTAAAATTACTTGATTCTGTCTCTCTGTGCTGTTGGCAATAAAATTCAGCAGTCATGGTTACATTCCTGTGGAGCAGTTCATAGTAGATAATGCCTGCTGTTGGGGAAACACCCCAACACGTGTAGAAACTATCGTTTTTCACCGTATAGTTCGGTGAGAACACCCTGTATGTATGTAGAATGAATGAGCCATAATTAAACACAAAATAGATTTATTTCACCCCGGGTACAACCCAATTTGTACATTTAAATCAGCAAATGTCAAGTTCTTTAATGATCCTTAGTCCAACCCTAGACGGATGATCCCTTAGTTCGAACCTGTACAGCAGTGCTGTCAATATAAGAGATTACAACAGAGCCAACTTTCACTAGTAAAGGAAAACGTTTGTAATCGTTTTCAAGTTAATGTATTTTTGTCTCCGTCAGAATCAGTCTGTCAAATAAAGAAAGAAAAGAGCTTCTACCCTTGTAATTTCAAATTAATTCGGCAAAGCGCCAAATCCCCACTCTTTATTTGATCGTGGCGCCAGTAGCCGCTCGACGAAATACATTATTCAAGTTAGTGCACTGCAAACACTCCACGTTGCTGGATCGGTCGTGCTGCCGAGCTCTAGCAAGTGCCTCTTCGCGCCAAAAGGTCAAATTCCTTTTTGGGCCAATTTCTCTTGTATGCACAATATTTCGTGCACCTCAGTTATCTTTGTCCAAGGTTGGACAAAGACCTCCTTTTGAGCCTTTTTAAAGCAATTCTTCGAAGTTAGAAACGATAGCATCCCTGTTCCCGTTGGAAATTGGAACATAAAATGGCGGAAGGCAGATTAACATTCCTGGTCGAATTCCTGTAAAGCAAGGCAGGTAAAGCAGTCAAAGTGGAAAGGTATGCTGTGTGAAAGTTGCTAAGTTGGAGAACGAAGTATAAAAATAAGAAAGATAAAAACTAATTTTTAAATCAAACAATCAAGACTCTTCAGTAAACAATTATAATTTTAAGAAACCTTTTGTAATTTTAGTTTTATACTTGAACGAATGATGAGTGATTGAAACTTTTAGTCTAAGAATTGTACATATATATTTTTCATTTAACACTGTTGATTTATCTCCATTATATTTAAATGCAATTTACACCTGCATTATTAAATTATATCAATACCGAATACATGTTTCAATTTCTCTCACCACCCTATGCTATACTGTCCATTAAAAGTGGTTAATTAGAATACCACACCCTTCTTTATGGTTTTAAGCAATAATAAAAGAATTTGTTTATCCCGACCACCTGCTTTGTCCAACCAAATGCACAACATTACTTTGCGTTGATGAAGGTCAGCTTCAGGGTTTGCCTTTTTATTAGGAATTAGCCATTCCTTTCTGTTTTTAACATTACGGTAAAGTCTATACGAAGAAAATTGGGTACGATCAATTTCTTATAGATTTGCATTAAAATACAAGAAATAAAAATCAAAATCCATATTGACGGCCCCTCGTAGATAGTCTACGTTGACTTGAAAAGTATATCCGCACCAGTAGCGTGCCGTATAGGGGGCCAGGGGGGGCGAATGCCCCCCCCTGCCCTCTATCTAACCCGCCTCAGCCTACTAATGCAAACTGCAAATAGCTCATCATTTAGCGCCCTCGAAATAGCTCGCCCCTCCCGCCCTTATACCTACGGCACGCTACTGATCCGCACAAAGTGTGGGCGATATTAGAAAACTAGCGCATTCGATTGGTCCCTGCGAAATTCCTTAATTGTTTTTAGAGTTAGAACATTTAAATCTTATGATTTTAACGACATCCAGTGCTGTACCGCGTGGTTTCAGTCTACGTGTTTTGACAAGTTTGTTTTGTTTGTTTTGTCAGTATTTGCTTTGTACTTTGTTGTTATTTTTGTGATTGTTGTTGGTGTGTGTATTTTACCTCTGTTTTTGTTACATAACTTGTTGTTCTTGGAAATCAATATTTAGCTAATCAAAATGGCGTTCTGGTACGACCTCCAGCTTTGGCACAGAATCTTCATTTTACCCCGTCTACATCCCCTGAAAATTTCAGCCCTCTACCTCATCGTGAACATGCCGAACGGATCGCGAGCTGGCGTTCGTTCGTCAGTGACAACCAAACAAACAAGCATACAAACAAACATACATACAGATGAAGCTAATAAAAACGCGTTAAAAAGAATTCTTCGATGCTCTACACTTTATAAAGTGATTAAGGTAGGAGATATCATTGACTATTCTTAGAAGCGAAAAAGATCCGACCAAAAGCTAAAAAAAATAATAATGCTTCCAAAGAAGTTATACGCCGAGTAGTATATCAATTTTAAAAAACAGCGAAGTCCCGACATTGGAAATGATTCGAGATAAATTATCGGAGTACCAGAATTATGAATACAAATCTTTCAACACTTTGCATAATATCTTACTCAATTGCGGTTTAAAATATAAAAAATTGGATAAAAAAATGGTTATCATTGAATCGCATCGCATAGTTGCTCACCGGCAAGAATACATAACGCAAACTGCAGGAATATCGTCAAGCAAAAAGGGAAATAGTGTATTTAGATGAAACATGGTTTGATACACATGACGCAGTTGAGTATAGTTGGGTAGATGATAGCAGTAATTGCAAAATAAACGGGCCTTGTTCTCGCGGCAAACGAGTGATTATACTACATGCAAGAAGTGATAAGGGCTTTGTGCCCAAAGCTTTATTATTGTCTGCCAAAAATATAAAGCACTTTTCGGCCGATTATCATGACGACATGACCGCCAGCCTATTTCAAAAGTGGTTTACCGAACAATTGCTGCCGAATATTCCCCCAAATTCCGTTATTGTAATGGACAATGCATCGTATCATTCCTGCCTTCATAGCAAAGTTCTCAATAGCAGTATAAAAAAGACTATATTCTCAAATTCATGGAGAGCAAAAATATGGAAATTCCCCAAAAGGCGACAAAAATAAAATATTGGAAGCTATTAAAAAAGAGAAATTTACAAAAGAATAAGTCGTTGACAAATTATGCAAAGCACATGGTCATACTATATTGCGGCTTTTCCCTATTACTGTGTATCCGATTGAGATTATGGTTGCCATCAAAAGAAAGCTTAGAAAATATAATCAATCGCCAACTAACAGTGATTTCGTACTAGGAAATATAAGGGGAGTAGTTGATGAAGTAAACGCAAGTGGCATTTGGATGAACTGTGTTCGTCATGTTATAGAAAAGGAGGGCAAATATTGTATTTTATCGGTCATTGACCGCATAATAATAACGTCAAATTCAGATTCCAGTTCTGCGGATTCACGTAGTGACTTTCCATGAATTTCTCAGGTGAGTGAAACAAAATCATATAATCCTACTTTTTCTTATTAACTATTTATCTAATGCTGACAAAAAAAAGGTACGTTTAAAACCCAATTATTCTAGCAATCAAGCAAACGTTGTTTAAAATATTATGTATTATACCTGTGTATAATTATGAAAAATATGATTAATTCAATATTTTTCCATTTCTACCGTCGCGTCGCAGGAAGGCCGGCAAGAAAATGCCTGCTGTCAATCGAGTTTTGGTTTATTGCTGTTTACACTGACTTTACCAGTCACAATGCATGACAGGAAAGGTCGATGTTGTTGACGAGCTAAACGATGTTGTTCAAGCAAAGAAGCATAGATGTTTTGTTGTTGTCGCTCAAACGCGTACGGCACCCACACACCAAATTTTTGCACTTTATCCCTAGAACGTAAATGTCGTACGATCGTTGATTGGTCACAATCTATCAAATTAGCTAATTCCGGAGTTGACTGATGCCGCGTTTCCATTTACGGATCGGCACAGGCCGATATGTAAAGATGAGTAATCGAAACGCTACAATCGGTACAGGCCGATTGGCTTGAAATACCAATCGGCCAATCCGAACGCGATACATCAAAGAGCAGCCGAGCCGAACGCCGTAATGGAAACCTAAGCCCGATCGGCTTTCAGTACTTCCTGTTCTGTTAAAATTTGTGCAGTTCAGTTTGTCGTTTTGAAGCGACAGGACGTAAGACGATCTTGCGCACTAATGCATTCTGTTAATTGTGTATCTTTTTTGGTAATGCCTCCTCTAACCAATTGTATCAGGTTTTCAAATTCACTTGGTGTCATTCTAAAGAAATTTCCAAAACCACCATTATATCTATAAGCACTCCAAATTAAGTATATCTGCGTCGGCTTGCACTAAATCAACAAGTAACTTACATGCACCATATCTGTTTATGCTTAACAAACATGGTCGAATCCAGAAACGTGGCTTTTTACGACTTTTTCGAGAGTGTTTGGATGTGATGCGTCCTCGTCGTTAAACGTTTTGCCGAATGAACAGATGAACGAATGAACCAAAGAGAATAGACGATTAAAGAGTACTACTTTCTTTATTGATAATAATCCTTCCCAGACCCAGGACTTCAGCTTCTCGGCATCACTGAGAACGCCGATCGGCTTTTGACGACTCGGCCTGTATCGATCGGCAAGACCCAAACAATCTTTTATTTTTCCTTTCTTATTTTTTTCTTATTTCGTTTTATAATACTTTTATTAACTTTCGGGACATTTTTTACGTTTTTAAAATTTTTTCCCTATTTTTTAATTTTTTTTTTCATAAAGCACTTTTTCTTTCCATTTTTTTCCATCCCCGACCTCATAGCTGAACTACTTCACCTTTTTTCGCCAAAAACCGCGTTTCTCTAACCTTTTTATTTCTTTTTTTTCTTATTTCGTTTTATAATACTTTTATTAACTTTCCCAACAATTTTTTACGTTTTTTTAAATTTTGTCGAATTTTGTTCGGTATCCGGGGGGAAAATTACCCCCCCCCCCCACACACATGACACCGTGACACCACGGGGTAATCGCTTGTTAGATATTCGATCCAAGCGAGCGGTTAATCACTGACTAGAATTTGTAGACTAAAGCACCATATTTGACAAATAATACCAAAATACCAAAACAAAATACCAGAAAACATCAATATTATATAAAAAAATACCAAATATCTTAAAAATTGTTAAGTAATACCAAATAATACCAAACAATACCAAATAATGCCTAAATAATTTAATTAAGAAATTCAGCTTAATAATCGAAATTGTCCTGTTATTTTTGTAACGGTTTTTTTTAGTTAAAAATTATACTAATATTCTAAACAAAACATGTAAACACAAATATGTACACGCTAGGTATTATTAGATAAACAGATACCACGGGAGATACCTAAACTATTAATCCCTAATTCTTTTATTTTTGCATGCACCATGCACTAACTGCTAAACTTTACCTACTTTTATGAAATATTGGCTTTTGGTAGTAGTTCCTTCTACCTTCCCAATGACGTCACATGCTGTTGCCAGAATGTACGCGGCCTCCGTGGTAAAACAAACGATTTTTATAGTGCCGTTGCTGCTTGTACATACGATATCGTTGCTGTTTACCAAAACCTGGAAGGTTGCAAGGGTTTGTACCATTCATAAGAAGGGCGATCCAGCAGTTATAGAGAATTATCGTCCTATCTCTATCCTATGTAACTTCTCCAAAATATTTAGAGATTATCCTGCACAAATTTTACCAACATCTTTGCTTTATTACTCCTTCATTAGAAAAAGGCTGGACTATGTGTCACTTGTATGATATCCGTTGTATGATTTCATGATTGCCACCTTGATTCGGTGGAGGCTGTGGAGAGGCGATTTTCTCAAGCATCTTATGTTCAAGCATCTTTGATCACAACCATTTGTTGTCTGGATTCAGGGAACTGTCACTGTTTGCGTGCAGAGATTCACAATCGCTGACATTCCTTTATAAGCGTCTCCATGATGTGATCGATTGTCTCTTTCTTTTGCTTGCAAAGTATACCATTTCAAGTACGGTATTTACCCAGACAGAGGGATTGATCATAATCTTTTGTTGTCTAGATTCAGGGAGCTGTCACTATCTGCGTGCAGAGATTCACAATCGCTGACATTCCTTTATATGCTTCTCCATGATGTGATCGATTGTCTCATTCTTGTGCTTGCAAAGTATACCATTTCAAGTACGGTATCTACCCAGACAGAGGGTTTGATCATAATCTTTTGTTGTCTAGATTCAGGGAACTGTCACTATCTGCGTGCAGAGATTCACAATCGCTGATATTCCTGTATAAGCTTCTCCATGATGTGATCGATTGTCTCTTTCTTATGCTTGCAAAGTATACCATTTCATGTACCGTGTTTAAGAACAACCCGCGTTCAGTCTGAGATTGGCGAGATCTAATATTCTGTACCAGAGCCCCATTCACAACATGTGCAAAAACTTCAATCTTGTATTAAACGCCTGTCATATACATACCAACAGCTTGTCTAACGTCCTGGAACATCTGCGTTAACTTATCTTCACATTCTTCATCTTCATTTTTCATCTGTATTTCCTTTGTTTTTTTTCCTTTCTTCTTTGTCATTTCTTGTTTTGGCTTATTTTGATTTTTTAGTTTCCCTGACTTACTTTGTGTTTTTCGTAAAGTTCTTGATCGGTTTCGTTTCTCTACATTCCTTATTTTTAGTCTTAGTTTAAATTTCTAGTTTATTTCAGTTTATTTTAAATTATAACTATTATTTATTTCATAATTTATTATTTTTCTTTGTAAAACAATATTTTTGTGAATTACTTGTTCTTAATTTGAATGTGAATTTCCTATAATTTAGCGTTTGCCTGTTGGAAATATAGAGCTTACTATTATTATTATTATTATTATTATTATTGTTATTATTATTATTTAGTATTATTATTATTTTTATTATTATTATTATTACCATTGAAATTTTTCTTCGAATATTATCCGATAATTATCGGGCATTTGGCAACACTGTTTAGGACATCGAACAGGTAGTTGCGACGTTGCGACATGTGCCTTGCGAATTACGCGTAGTTATTGCGCACGCACATATTAGATAATAGTAAAAAAAATACCAGACAAAATGACAGATAATACCTACGAAATAATTACCAGATAATACCAAATATTACCAAAAATGACAAATATTACCAAAAAATACCGAAATAATTTCAAAAATACCAAGCCAGTGTTCACCAAATTTCCATCAGCGGTTTGCCCCTCGGATCCAGGGCTCCGTTGGTTGCAGAGATGTCGGCAAAAAAAATTATTTTCAAAATCCCCCCTTAAATTAGAGCCCCGGTCTCCCCTATATGGTCAAAGGTAGCCCTACGAAGCGTCTGCGAAGATGTTGATTGATACGAATAGCTGTAGGTTGTAATTTGGGGGAAACAGAATAAGTCCAGGGAGTGACTTTCACAGCGATGCAGTGCACCAGACAAAGGAGTTACAGTAAAGCGATGTTCTAGGTATTTCCAGTTGTACAACGAACGGGCGCGCTCTTGCCGCCTGTTGTTACTGTCTGACAGGCGTTGCTGGGGGCGGGAAGAAGCGGGCCAAATCCTGGGAACATCTGCCGTGAAAATATCTGTAAAACAGAGATATCTTGGCCTCATATCTGCGGTGTTCCGGACTATCGAGATCCCGCGTTAAGTACGGGTCGCCGACGAGACGCACAGCTCTCTTCTGAATGGAATCACCGAATTAAATGTTCGTTGATGGAATCCAACATTTTTAGGGTCTGTTTCGGTGCGCCACCCCAGATGTGTGAGCAATATTCTAAGCACGGCCCTATTTGCGCTTTGTAGAGCAATATCAACGGCTGCGGTGTATACAGTTTTTTGTTACGAAATTACGCACCAAGCTTCTGCGCGGCTGATTTTGCTATGTTAGCAACGTGATCATCCGTGGACATATTGCTGTTGACCGAGACATCCAGTAGTCCGACTGACGAGGATGAAGGAATGGTCGATACTGATGTCAGGACCCGCCGTGTTGACTTTCTTGGCAAACGTGGCTGCTTGTGTTTTTGCTGCATTGAAATGGACCAAATTGCTGTCGTCCCAAGTTCGAACTTTCTCCAGATCTGGATTAATTGCTGCAATCTGCTCCTGTCTGCGGTGATAAGTCTCAGTCGCTGGTAAAGGTTTTTCTGATCTAAATTGAGAGACAAGGACACTATCATCTGCAAAACTCTAAACAGGATTTCGATCAGCAGGTCATTAATATAGATGAGGAACAGAGTTGGTGAAAGTATTGCGCCCTGAGGCACGCCTGGTTGTGCTGAGATTTGTCCATCAACTGCAGCGTCCAGATATCAGCTCTTAAGGAAATTGGCAAGCCAGTCACAGGGAGAGGCCGGCAGTCCGAAGGACTGCAGTTTATTGAGCAATCCGTCATACCCTACTCTATACATGAGTGACATAGGCCAATATATCTCCTGTCGATCTCTCTTTGCGAAAGCCGTATTGGTTATCCACTAGAGCAGAGCGGCGTATTTGTAATTTAGTTTAGTTTCTATAGTTTCTATTTCATCTTATTTACTTAAGTTTACTCTTTTCTAGCAGTGTTAAGAATTATGGTTAATGGTGTTTTGTGTAATTGCTCCCCAGTGAGTTCAAGTGTGTTGAAATTGGGTATCTAAAAATTCTGTTTATTTTAATTACTACTGATTGTACAACTGCACAAGATGTGATTGAAAATTTACTTGCGCATTTACCTTAGGAAGTCTTACCTAATATTAAATAGAAATCAAGTAATTTATGATACGCCTCCGAATTATTATTATATTTCATAGAACCATTAAGGTACTCGAAGAAGTTCTGAAGATTCTAAATGAAAGTTAGCACTAAAGATGTTTAGGGTATAACATGTAAGTAATTTTTGTGGAGTATTTGATGATGCATGTCTTACCGAGTCTGGCCAGGTATTTAAACCTGTAAACTGAATTTTTAAGTTCTAAAACCACTCTGACACACTGCCTATCATCTTACTATAAATTGTACTTTTATAAGCCAAAACAAAACAGAATATGTGAAACTTAAACTAACCCAAACTTGTAATATATAATAATGTTACTTGCTTAAAATTAAAATTTGGAATTATCTAAGTTGAGAGTTCAGTTTATGAAAACCAAAAACATATTTCAAACAAAAGAACAAATTTAATATTTATGCGTAACAAATATATTAAGTTTAGCTCAGGCTATCAATAGAAGCAGTCACTGCCATTTCTTTATTTTGAACTCCTTAAATACAGATACTAAAATAAGATACATCTGGGATATAAACCTTGAAATTTACAATCGAACCCGTACTTTACTCAATATTACCCAAATAAAAATATATATAAGAAAGAACCTAACTCTTGTTGCATATTTAAATAATAATTATAAATCAGCGCTGTTTTATTCATGGGATTCCTGTTAAAAATTTGACGGTGCCCTCGTTTACTTAATAGCCAATACCATAACTTATTCGATACGCTAAGGACAAACTAACAAGGCGTGCATATGAGATCGATAGCAAATTACGACCAAACCTCCCTTGGGTAGGTAATTATTCTGTTCTACTCTATAAACAAGGTTCACGTTAGAAACCGCGGGAAAGTGCAACTCAGTCAGTTTAAGCTGTTTTTGTTATGACATCAGCATCAGATATGTATATGTGTATGTTTATGTATGGAGGAGTGGGTGTAGGTGTGTGTGAGAGGGAGGGGATATGGGGGTAAATGTGGGGGGGGTTCCCGTGCACAAGTGACGGTGCAGGGGCGTAAGGGAAGGCGGAAGAGGCTCAGAAAACAAGAGCATTAAATTCAAAATCTGAATAATTGTATGAAATTCTTTCTAATATTACAATTTTAACATGCCGTATCACAAAATTCATGATATCACGAAAAACTGGTAATGTTTAAAATGTTAAATTGATACTAAGGGAATATAATTTGAACTATTTTACTAGAACGTGCATATATTCGGGTAATAATTATATAGAGATTTATCTAATCTGCTTCAACATTGCATGGGTATTTACACAGGTCATAACATTTTACAGCTGCAGTTACTTTGCAGTTACACTTAACAAGTAGTTTGGACGATTCAGACGGTTTTGGTTTTGTCCTCCAAATTGGAATCCATGCATCGTTTTCCTCTTTCCAGCCCCAGTTACTGGGGAATGGAGTGGTCTGGATGGGGAAGAATTGTTGACGCCAAATCTGTGATTATAAAGTGGTCCAGAGACAGTGGAGGTGGAGGGCGTCTTCAGTGGGTGGGATGGATTTTAGTGGGCGATCTGAAGCCGAAAATAGACACTGTCGGCACTGGTTTTCTTCTTTTGAAACCAATGGTGTAGAAGTCTATGCAACAAAGGGCAAAACCGTCATCAATAATTGCGGTAGGACATATCTGGAGCTGGACAGTGCTGCCCCTTGCGACCATGAAGAGGCGGTGACGCGAATATCCATGCATGTCGCTGATACCATGCACATCAGGGGTGCAATGAGGGTTATTTTCAGCGCTTCTGATACGGACGTTATTGCACTGGCATGTACCATAGTACTCAAACTGCCTGACCTGGAGGAACTGTCGGTACATTGACCTACGAGCAAGAACAACGAGTTTATCGCTATCCACGAGTATGCAAAGTTTAGGTAAATCTTATTTTTTCTATATTTTTAATAAATATATGTTGCCGAAAGTTTCTATCCAGTTCAAAATTCATTTTCCAGGATCAGCAAAATCACTCACTTGCTATTCTTACCTTCCCGCGTTTACGAGTTGCAATACCGTGCATGGATGCATTCTTTGGCATAGGGAAGAAGACAGCTTGGCATGTACTTTCTCGCCAGCCACAATCCGTCAAGGCTCAGGTGAATCTCGAATATGGTAAGGCAAACCTTGCTTACCTCCAGCTGCAGAAGTTGGTTATAGCCAGGTATTGTCCGGAGTCTTCTACTCCTTTTTGACATATATTGCCGTGTCTGTCTAATCTCTTATTTTAATTTTTTTAATTCTAGTGGTAAAAGCTACAATTCTATAAACCATTACCGACCGGGTCTATTCTAGACTTTAAATCGCCCCATAAAATCTATCCCGCACACTGAAGACCTCCTCCACCTCCACTATCTTAGGGCCTCTCTACAATCACAGATCTAGCGTCAACATTTCTTCCCTATCCAGACCACTTCATCCCCCCATAATTTGGGCTGGAAAGAGGAAAACGACACATTGATTCCAAATCACTTGTAAAGTGTAACCACGGCACATATAACAACCAGCAATATCACATCTTCTTTTTTCGCATCTGCGCAAGTCCGCGCGCAAGATATTCCTTGGTAGGAAATCCGTCAAACTGCCGCCACCGGCGCCGGCGTCGTGTTTTTACGGCTGGTTTATTTGATTGCTATTGGAGTTAAATCGAAACCATAGGCGTGTATTTGTCAAATAATTGACATTGTGACAGACGAACGTTGTTTATGACATTGTGTAATGCAAAAAGCGATGGTGTTAAGCAATAAGAACTTGTACAAACCAGAGATATTCTTCCAAGAAGAATTTCTTCAGATTTCCTGCTCATACAACAAGGTATACATATATTTCTTAATCCATTGTTATTTGAAATTTTATATTACCGCTCTGTTAAAGGAAAATCATACTTATATATATTTCAAATCCAGCCCTGACTTTTCCTACCCAACTGACATTAGCAAGGTCAAATTTAATTTTTCGCCTGACAGGTCGAGTAATATTGCTGGTTGTTATATGTGCCGTGGTGTAACTGCAAAGTTGCATGCAATGGCAACTGCTGCTGTAAAAATATAGGATGTTGTGACGTATGTAAATGCCCATGCAATGTTGAAGCAGATTAGATAAATATCAATATGATTATTACCAGAGTATTTACACGTTCTAGTAAAAGTGTTTAACATGTATCCCTTTAGTTTCGATTAAGCATTTTAAACATTACCATTGACAATGTCTTGTGATATCATAAATTTTATGATAAAGCGTGATAAAATAGTAATTTTAGATAAGAATTTCATATAATTCTGGTCATTCTGACAATAATAATAATAATACTTAAAATGTTTTGAAAACCCCCGCACAGTCACGTGTGCACAGGAGCCCCCCTACACTCACCCGGCAGATCCCCCTCCCTTTCACTCACACCTACACCCCCACCCATACATACACAAAAGATCGCGTGCGCACAGTGACATCGCAGGAAATGATCCTTTCCTCTTATTATACTGATTTTCGAACTCCCTCCCTTTGGCGATAAAAAACAATTCTGGTCCAAATAGGTTGCCCTCTATCTGTGAAGTCCAACGGTACCCTAATTTTTGTTCTTCGACAATTTCTTCCAGATATATAGGCCGGCATTTGAATAAATGCATTAAGTGTTTCCTGAAAAGTAGGCAACAGCTCCCTAGCCGCTCCTGTGCGGCGGGCCGGGGGCACAACTTCTTAAATGTTACCTATAGGTATGTACGTGAACCGTGCTAAATTTGATTTCAGCAGAATGAGGTGCACTGTTTTTCTCGTTTTTCATGTCACTATTTAATGGAACCATTGTAAACTCACTTTGCACGTAAATATCATAATGATACATCTGTAATTGAATTATTAAAAACCTAGTTATGTAACTATAACTTCTAAAAGTGTAATATTCTGCTTTGTAATTGTAGCCTTGAAAAAGGAAACAATAAATTTCCGAAAGATCGGCGTTTGTAGAAAAAAAGTTTCACTTCAGCCCTAGACGGTTAGGCGTTACCCCAAGAATTAACAATCGGTATAT
>MU185679.1:25974-39653 GCA_016904865.1 Pissodes strobi | reverse complement strand
ATATACACACTGGTTACTTCTTGAAACTCATCAGACGATCTGATAATATGATAAATATGAATTAATGTTTCTTCGTACGGTTTTAAGGTCATGCATAATGCTAAAGAATCCGACAGAACTTCTCAAGGTTTATCACCTGCTGTTATTGCCAATATCAGATACTGTTTGCTTTTATCTTATGCGTCATTATAATGGCGCAAACGGCACATGCATTAATTTTCATTTAAAGAAATAACCGGCAAACTGTAATAATATCATATAACAATGTTTCAAAAGCCGTAACTGCAACAATAGATTAATAAAGTATAGCAACTTTGAATAATTAAGAAAATAACACTAACCTAGTCAAAGTTAAGAAAATAAAGCACAAATACCTACATGAAACTCTAATTTAAAATTATGAGCTCAATTTAGTAGTTATAAAGTAGTAGGCACTTGTGTAATAATTACAGATATATTAAGAAAAATTAAAAATCAATGTTATTAATAATCAATACTGACAATTAAAATTAACCTAAACCAGCATGTCGTTCATAGCTTTATATCACGAAAGTGTCCAAGGAGCAAAATCCGTAAACCTTGTGTTTACGGATTTCGGCCAAAGAGTAACATATAACTTTCTGAATAACGCAATTTATTCTTAATTGTCTCAACCTTATAAATTTGGTACGCGAATAATTGTACTAGAAGAAAGGATGGTTTTTGAGAAATTTATTCAAGTTTTGCTTGCAAAGGGAGTAATTTACAGATTACAGGATTGTTGTGCGCACATATTTGTCAGTTTGAAAGACGATTGACAAATTGTGCATATAACAATCCTGTAAATTACTCTCATTTAGAAGTAAAATTTGGATAAATTCCTCAAAAACCATCCATTCTTCTAGTACAATTCACGTACCAAATTTATCGACAATCCCACTACATCTTATTACATCAAAGTACCTATCCTGCGATGGTTTTGGCCAATAAAATATATTTAATTAAGCGCCAGTTTGATGTTCAATAAATTATGAGGGACGGGTAGTTTCCTTCTGTTTTCTATTAACAAGTTTTCAGATATATTTTGAATATTATTTATTAATAAGCATAATATAGTTTTCAATAAAATATTGTATACATTTTCGTAGCCGTAGAGGAATGAGCTCACTTTTTGAACATCAACATAACAACGTTAAAAACTATAACAAATTGAAAGAAAAGCGCCAATAGAATATTTTTGTTAACACAAACAGAAACAAGGATTGCCTAATATGGCTGCAGGTTCTGTTTTGTAAAGAAGCTGCAATTGCTCATCATCATGTACTTAATTTGAAAATGTGTGGTAGTATGTAGGTATAAATGGAACCAAGTAGTTACATTTATTGCAGAAGGCTGTAATGCTTACGATAATATTTCGAGTTTAGAAGTGGCGGGGAAGCGGATAACAAGAGCATAACATGCAATTGTCATTTAGTAATAAGAATTATAAATAAATAAATAAAAGCGCTTTTAGTTCTTCAACCAATCCGGGATACTGAATAGCAAATACCAGACTTTTGCCGGCCTCTGCATGAGAGAAATTTAAACAAACACTTACGTTAGTCCGGTTAGTCAGTGATCCCAGTTCTCACGATTTATCGTGAGATTTAACGATTTTGTATGATATCTCACGATCTTACGATAATGCTTACAATCCTCACGATTTTCACGCATTTCCCAATATTTCATGATTTTTTTCACGAATACTACCCTATGCGGGAAATTTCGTTCGCGAATACCATCCCATTCAAATTAATATGGCATCAGCACGGGAGACAGCGCTGACTATTTTGCTTTTGCAGTTATCCAGATATATTATTGACTATGAATAAATTCTATGCCATTGTCTTTAAACAACCAAACAACGTCACAAGAGTCTAGGTACAGACCCCGGCCGTTTTATTTAAAGCTTCAAACCCTATCCCGGGGTATTATGGTATGATGTATGGTAGTTTTGCATGACCCTTCGCTCGTTACGGGGGCTCAATCAACAAGAACTAACCAAAACTAACCCAAGGCTAACCCAAACTAACCCAAAATATTATTATGACTTTGCATGACCCTCCGCTCGCTTCGCTCGCTACGGGGGCTCAATCAACAAGAACTAACCAAAACTAACCCAAACTAACCCTAAATTAAGATAAAAAGGTAAATTAATAAAAAACAATTAAAAAAAATCTGTCGCGACCGACGGGAATCGAACCCGCAGCGTCGGGATGAGACGCAAGCACGCTACCCTCTACGCCACCGAGGCCTTCCTGGAACTTTGCTAGACCGTAGTGAAATATGCATTTAATCATAAAGGTGATGCTGGTTGCATAACACGGGGTTTGAAGCTTTAAATAAAACGGCCGGGGTCTGTACCTAGACGCTTCTAACAACGTCTATGCTATGCTTGCCTCACAAAACTTACAGGTCCAACAGATTTTGTTGGCGGGTGCGGGTTTTTTTTTATTTCCCCGAGCCCCAAGAAATTCTTTAAACTTAAACTAGATAATGACTGGAGGCAGTTAATAAATTTAAATTTTACTGATTTTAATTTAAATCTTGATGATGCTATAAAATTTTGGAACTCGGTATCTAAAATTAAATTAGGCAACCAGAACTTCAGTTTCCTAAACTAGTTCAATTTGTTTTTGACTTATTATGTCTTCCACATTCAAGTGCAACTGTAGAGATTCTTTTCGCAAATAAATTTAGATAAAAACAGGCCAGCCAGAATTCGATTAAAGAGCAACACTTGCTATTAACAAAGAGCTTAGTGGCTAATACTGGCAAATGCCAAAGTTTTACAAATAAACAGAAGTTGTAAAAAACAATACACAAATATTAATATAAAAAATTGGAAACTGACTAATAGTGATTTATCATCTGACTCTGAATAATAGACATCTGTATTTGGTACAAATATGTATTTTTATTTTCTATTTGAGTTACAAATATGTTAATTATTTTTAATTTTTAATTTTCAGTTTAGTTTTAAAATATTTTATTTCTTCTTCTTCAACTACCAATAATTTTATTTTACGTTTGGTTACAAAATAAATAAAAAGCTTTATATTTTGTTGTATTTCCGCATTTTATTTTTATTTTTCGCAATGGTATTATTATTATTGGTAATCAACTATTAGTCGAGCATGACAAGTCTGTACTTACATCAGCTCCAGCTTGTTGGAAGATAGGTTGACTTGTTTAAAAAGTGTTAGATTATATTAAATTTTGGTATAAGCATGCGTTATTTTACTGAAAATAAATTTGCAATCAAAATTTGAAATTAAAAGCGCGATAGTGCAAGCTTTTAGGAGCGGCTAAATATAGCGCAAATGTTAAATATGAGACTGCTTTTTTCTTCATTTTGGGCATGCCTTGGGTTTGTTTGGGTTCACTTTGTTTATTTGTGGCCCAGGAGCGAACGAAGCGAGCGGAGGGCTATGCGTACAACCATTTTTTACCATTTATTTTTCCCATAGTGCAACCACCAACGTAAACAATCGAGGTTGGAATTAACATTTGCGCTATTCAAGTTTTTCAAGGTCTCACGATTTCTCACGATTTTTGGCGATCAGCCTTACGATTTCCAATCAACGCTGACTGGGAACACTGTAGTCGACTAGCTGAATTCCAATAAACGAAAACACCTACACGCTTTGCGCTTCAAATTAGTTACCGCACTAAGTGAGCTCTTTTGGAAACGATCTCATTCGATTAATTCAATGAGTGGGAGATTACCATGACCATGTAATGTCCCCACTAAATAAGATCACGATTTACGATATTAAGACCATAAAGAATCGGTCAATTGGTAAAAGTCGTGTATGAAATCGATGCGTCCTTAACCGTAACAGTGAGATTGGTTTCTGTAATTTGAGCAGAAGGAAAATAACGTGGTATAAGTTGGTTTTAAATTTTGTAATTTGTTCTATGTACGTGGAATACATGTAATTAAGTAAACAAATAGATTGATCTCAGGAAAAGACAATTAGACAGTTGGAATAATGGTCATCTATTGATGACATAAGCGCCAAAAAAATCTATAATAATATACGCTGATACTCTTGGTGTGAAATACAGTAGTTAAAGTTGCATAGGCGCCATATCATATAATGCACTAGACTAGTCAACACAGATTGAAAGTGATATAATTCATGATAATGCGCGAAGTTGCCAATAAAAGTATATGCCAACGAGCCTTTTTAGATTTTCTATATTTAGCATAAATATGGATAAATGCTTACTGCATTTTACTCAAATCTACATATTTCATTTGATTATGCTTAAGATTTCAAGGAAATATTTTGTATATTTTGTATTTGTTCTCAAAGTGTTTTAAAGTTAAATTTGCCCCATTATTTACTGCTCAATTGTGTAATGCAAAGAAAACAAATAATAAAAAACACTGAATACATATTTGAATTGCATATTTTTAAATATGAATAGAATTGTTCATATTCGAAGGAATTTGTTATTCTAATCTGTGACCGACGACATAATTTATCATCAGAAAATATCGAAAAATATTTAACAAAATTCTACATTATCCTACAAAGGATTTTTATGGCAGTGTGCGAAGATGTTGATTGACAGGGTTCTTGAATAGTTGTTGGTTGTAATTAGGGGGAAACAGATGTCCTGGGAGTAAGTTCCACTGTGATGCAGTGCAGTGCGCCAGACAAAGGAGTCTTTAAAGCGACGTTCTAGGTGTTTTCAGTTGTGCAACGAACGGGTGCGCTCTAGCCGTCTGCCGCGACTGTCTGACAGACGTTGCTCGGGCGGGATGATGCTGGCCAAATCCTGGGAACATCGGCCGAGAAAATATCTGTAAAAAAGGGAGATCTCGGCCACATGTCTGCGGTGTTCCAGACTATCCAGATCCCGGGTCAACTCCAGGTCGCCAACAAGACGCACAGCTCTCATCTGAATCGAGTCCAGCAACTTTAGGGTGTGCTTAGGCGCGGCACCGCAGACGTATGAGCAATACTTTAAGCACGGTCTTATTTGCGCTTTGTAGAGCAAGAACAGCTGCTGCGGTGTATACAGTTTTTGTTGCGAAATAGCGCACCAAGCTGAGGCTGATTTTGCGATGTTAGCAACGTGGTCATGCCAGAACATATTGCTGTTGACATCCAGACATCCAGTAGTCCGATTGACGAGGATGAAGGAATGATCAATCCTGCCATAATGATGTCAGGGCCCATCGTATTGGCTTTCTTGGTTCGTTGCTTGAATTTTTGCTGCATTGAAGAATTTTTGCTGCCTTGAACTGGACCGAATTCCTATCGCCCCAAGGTGGAACTTTCTCCAGGTGTTGATTGATAGTTGTATTCTGCTCCTGTCTGCGGTGATCAGTCTCAGTCGTTGGTAACAGTTTTTCTGATCTAAATTTGGAGATAAGGGTACTCTTATCTACAAAGGATTTTTGGTTTTGGTCAGCGGATCATTAATATAGATAAGGAACAGGGTTGGTGAAAGTATTGCACCTTGAGGCACGCCTGCATTAATGGTGAATGTGTCTGAGATGTGTTCATCAACTGCAACGTGCAGACATCGGAAACTTACAAGCCAGCTGCAGAGGGACGCTGGCAGTCCGAAGGACGGCAGCTTGTTGAGTAATCGGTCATGCCAAACTCTGTCGAATGCCTTCGAAAAATCCAACGAAATTGCTCGAGATTCTCCGTTGTTCCCAATTGTTCTATTCTAAATAAGTGTCAGGCCAATATATCTCCCATCGATCTCTCTTTGCGAAAACCGTATTGGTTATCGCTAATGAATCTGTTGGTCTCGAGATACTTGTGTAGTTGCTGATTGACTGCACGTTCCATGACTTTGGAGATTATTGGAAGCAAGGCAATTAGGCGATAGTTTGATGGTGTGGTTTTCTTGCCCGTTGTTAGAACAGGTTGCAATCGAGCGGCTTTCCAAGAAGATGAGTAAAATCCTTTTTCGTAGGGCAGAGAAAAAGTCTGGAAAAATAGGTGTTGTTCGTTGGCGCAGTTCTTAAACACGATGGTAGGTATTCCATCCGGTCCTGATGCCTTTTACGTATCTAGTTCTTTGACGATTTTACGAATATCACGATGATGAAACGTAACTTCTGCCATGGTAGTGTTGATGTTAGATATGGTGGGGAGACCCTTGCCTTGGGGGACTTTTAAGGTAGAGTGCGATGAAAACATTTCGGCGAGCATGTTTGCATTTTGCTCAGCTGTAGTCATCGTGATGCCGCGTTCATCTGTCTTAGGGTACGTCCATAGTGCACCGCTTCTCGCTAGCCGGCTTTTACTCTATCTGCTTGGTCAACCTGCGCTATTGTAGCAGGTGGTGGTCATATAGCACCGCTTGCGTGAGTGTCTCGCTTCGTCTGAGTTGGCATCATGGAGCTATCTCGTGAGGATCTGTTATGTATTTTATTAGCCAGCGATATTTCTAATAAATTAAAACAAGAAAGAACAACTGACGCTCAGAACTTGGTGAGTACCATACTTCAATCGTTTGTTCCATATAACATTTTTTCAAAGCACTTTCTAAATTAAATTATCTTCATCAATTTCCATCCTGCGGGTATTACCTTTTTAATCAATGTTTATAAATAATTGATATTTGTTTAAATGATAGAGCAACAAACTAGAACCCAAACTAGAAGAATACTGCGTATTGTACATGAAATAAAATCAAACACCGAGCGGGTTAAGCAGAATGCGAGAAAAAGAAATAAAAATTAATTCCGGTAAATGCTGATTAAGCAGGTTGAAACAGGCTGCAGGCGCACTAAGGCCACGCGCTACCATTCCTTTATATATATTTTTTATCGCTAGCCTGCCACGGTGAAACTAGAAGAGAAAAGCGGTGCACTATGGACGTACGCATAGGTGGGAGAAGCGTTTTTGTAAAGTTATTTCTTACTGCCTTTGCTACAAACCATAAATTCCTGGAGTCACTGGGACATTGTAAAAGCTTACTCCTGATTCTTTGATTGATTTTGTCCTTAGTTAATTCAATCAAAAGTTTGCATTCGTTTCTCGCTTCGGCAAAATAATTGCGATTTTCAGCCGTCTGATTTTGCTGCAAGTTCTTAAAGGCTTGCTGTTTCCTATCTACAGTTCTTTCTGGAGTTTGGGATGTATGCTTCCATTCCTGAGGAGATTATTCTCTTTGCAGCAAACTGACGGGTAGTCAGTGCCAAAGCAGACGTCGAACCAAGGAATATCTAGGTAGAATTCTCTTAGATCATCTCAGTTTGCAGAACTGTAATGCTAGATTTTACGAGGCAATGGTGGATCGTTCTGTAGGAGTGGCAGATCACAAACCGTTGTAATAAATTTGTGGTCGGAAGTACCTAATGGGGGATCAACTGTAATTATGTACTGGTCAGAATTTGTTGTTAGAAAAAGATCCAAGAGGGCGGCCTAGTTGGTTCGTCTGCAAGTTGAGTAAGTCCGTAGCAGATGGGAAATGCTTCGTTGTCGGTCTTGTTGTGATATTTGAGCCAGTTGGTGTTGTGGACATTGAAATCTCCCAGAAGGATCATTTTTGGATTGGAGTGGTCGACCTGTATGGAATCAAAAGTTGTAGCCAGTGTTATAAGAATGCTTTTGTGGACTCTATCGCTCGGAGGGCGATAGAGACAGCATATGAACTTGGTTAATCCCTTGAACCACATGACGTCAAGGTTGGTCGGTTCAGTTTCGTCCAAAAAAATATGCCTAAAAATTTTTAGAGCCAGGAGGATGAACATATTTGTCCATTATTTGAGCGTTTCTCTAAATTATTATGATAAACTCGTCATTATTGCGTACCAACTAACAAAGAGGCCTTTTGCATTTTATAAATAAAAAATTAGAAATAATAGTCAAACGATGATTTCGAGCCATTAAAATTACATCTAATTGACTATTTGAAGGCATTTTTAAAAACCGGCTCGTCTTAAATATGTATTGTATCATCGTTGACTAAATAACATCAGTCAACGGTATCATCTTTTAATGTCGTTACGCAATACTTATTGAAGAATAGAAAGGACACTATTCTGCTAATATGTTAAAGCCATCAGAAACAGATGTTTGATCAATAAACAACAACAAAGTATGCCAAAATTAAAATCCCCATCAGTGTTTAACAGTAATATGATACGCTCAGATCCTTTTGAGCGTATTTTCGAAATTGGGTACATGGATTTGGTATCATGAACATAGAGATTTTTGATAAATTAATTAATTTATTTATTTTTCAATTCCAAAGAACTCGTTTTTTGCAAATGAAAAATAACCCATATTCCATACATATGTTAAGAGGAAAATGGAGGGGAGATCAAAAAGTTTTTTTTTCAACGGAATACCTTTCGATTCTGGGTGAAATCTATCCACTTTTTATATATGTTCTAAAGATAAATCAATTGTTTCTTAGATATTGACGTTTGAATATTGATAATTTGGACAATTTGATTACGAGTACATTCCAAACGGCTTGGCTTAGAGCAAATCGATTTGCACTTGCCTAACTTAGCTTTTCATGAGGTTCACTTGCGATCGGAAAATTAGTACTTCAGTTAGGTCAGAAAGTAGTGTTACTAAAATGCTCATGAAAAACTAGAATACAAAGTTAGTCAAACTGTTTGAAATATACTGCCCTTCAAAATGTCCTAAATTTCAATTTAAACATCAATATCTAAGAAATAATTGAATTTAATTATAGAATATGTTTTATAAAGGGTGTCTTACACTTCAGGCTGAATACAAAAATGGAATAATATACAGGGTGATCCATTAAAAAAAAAACTTTTTGATCTGTTTTACACGGCCAAAAAGAGGGCTTGTAAATACTGTGATTCTAACGTTACAAAAATGCACTATGCGTGATTAACCTGTACACTTTTCGCACTTCTACTAAACTTAATTTATAATGCAAGTACCCCATTCTGTGTTTTGCTAAATTAGACATTCATAACGTTCAATCTATGTACCGACTTTGAAATATCTATTCAAAATAACAACGAACGTACAGAGACGTCTATATGGGTCACGTATGCCTGAAAATAGAAATTGATAAATAAAAATGTTATGACATGATCTTAGCATCATAACTTTGAACCAGAATAGTCTATTTATGTAAAAAAATATAAAATGTAAACAGAACTCTGACTGATAAAAATAGAAAAAAAACACTATTTATTGTTTTGGACAGTGGCGGCTCGTTAAAGGAGGCAAGGAAGGGGGAGGCTAAGCCCCATAATTCATTAAGAATATTTAATTTTTATATAAAAAAATATTTATCAAAATATTTATTATATCGCTGCCAATTTCTGCTCTACCACTTCTAATATCTGTTCGCACCGCACGGCACCGTACACATCGCACATTTCTTAAAAAAACAATCACAGTTTTGTAGCATTCTTGTCTCATCAGTTATGGAAGAAACAGACGTAAATAGCCCGGGTCAACTCATCATCGATACGAGAACGAGCGCTGGTGTGGAATCATGAATGGCATACGTTATAGAGTAGGTACGTAGTAAGCCTAGCAAATTCTGAGCCTCATCTCTGGCCTTGAAATAATTATGGCCTTCTGACTCGATTAAGCTTAGACATGCTCTTCTTATTTTAACAGGCTACCACGGGCCGACTGGGCTATCGTATATCGAAGCGTAAATAACCTTAGAATTCGTCACCGTTCCTATAGCTTCAAGCGCATTTATATTTATTAGCGAAAAACCTTCGTAGATTCCGTCCGGCTTCGTTCCGATGATATCCTGATCGAGACAATTAAAACAAATTTACGCCGCTAAACAAATTTCAATTACGAACGAATTGAATTTGGCGCATGAGGACACCGAAAGTAAAGTCGGTGGCTTTTAATGTTTCCGGCTTTTGTAGCGCATACTGTTTTTGGATTGGTTGTCGAGTTAGGCATCGCGCGCAGTTATCTAATTGCCTTTGGAATAAATTAGGAAATTTTATTAGATGGAGTGGTTTAATGACAATGCCCTTTTGGCTACTCTTACTAGTTTTTTTGGTAGATGCCTATACATCGAAATCTCAGGTTTCCTTTGTCTAAATCATTTGGATGCATTATTGAGAGGAACATACTTGTCATGCCATGCATTCATTGATGGAGCGAGATGTTCGAAGTAGGAATTCTCTGTTCCTGGAGTTTCCGATGTGTTGGCGGCACTCTACGTCGACCTTTCTGTGAGTCAAGCAGTTCTTTTGGGTACCGGTTGGAAGCAATTTTTGATTTTACCTTTGATGGGATTTTCCAATCGGGCTATTTTTAATAGTTTCAGTCTATATCTGTGCCTTATCTATTCTTAAATGTTGTTATCTGAAACTGCCCTTTGTGGGATTTGAATGCTGCTTTAGCGAGGTGAGTTGACTTCTTTGCATTTTTTTGTCTTTCTGTGAACGCTATCATTTCAACATTGTGACGCACGTGGGCGGATTTTTAATTCCCCTTTTAATCTCTTACAGAGGTCTTCTCGCCCGACTGTAAAGCTATCTAGCGATAAGTAACTGGGGGTAGCCAGGTAAATTATTGTTTTTTTTTTAATTCTGATTTCTCTTTTTCCTTGATTTTGATTACCGAGTTTTAATGCTCTTCAATTAAGAGTAATGTATTGTTTCACAGGGTCCTACCGTTGGGTCTATTCCTACCGTCGCGTCGGGTCTACTCCTATCGACAGATCTACTTCTACCGTCGGTTTCATTGCTATCGATGGATATCGCTACCGCCGAGCATCGCTAAAGACAGGGTTTTCCTTGGCTACGCCTGTCTAGCGGTACTACCTATAGAGTCTTGCAATTCTTCGCCTGTCAAGGAAGTCTTCTTTCTACCGTGAGCAGTTCTTTTCTGGAAGCTGCCTGAGGAGCCAAGTGAGAAATTTTTATTTTTTTTCTATATATGTTTTGTGACAATTGCGTGCGATTAACCTACACCTCTAATTATTACTTTTTTTGCTTTGTTTTCGAACAAGGATTAACTTATTAACTTTTTCTCCTCAACTAACGTAACGTTTATTTTATTCTTATTTTCTTTTAAATGAACTTTGAATATTGGGACAATTTTGTCTAGCCTAAGACGCCTGATTTTATTTAATCGAATTCTAAAATTCAGTTAAATCCGTTTGATCTAGAACCAATCCGATTTTGGATTAAATTTTAAACTTTTAATTGATCGACGCAATAATGTTGTAGGTCGAACTAGTTTTTATTATTATTCTCAAATTTTCACGATTTCTGGCTTACGTTAGATACCCGTAGATCAGATAACTACTATTGTTGATACGGCCTAGTAGACTTTGCGTTATTCTTAATTTTTTTATTGTGCCCTTTGATATATATTTTTTTTACTCAAACAAACTGTTCATTATCTCTGTCCTACTGGTAACTTCACCGGGGAGAACTTACGCTTAAGTTGACATATCTTAAGGTCTATAATTGATTGGTTGCTACAATAACGCCAGGTCTAACTAGTTATTTTTTTCGTTCCAGAGGAGACGCTCGCTAAAGTAAGTATCTGTTTTTTTATTATTTGCGTTCAATAATTGAAACGTTCTGGATTTACTTGCGATTAATATTTGAGTATTTGTTTATCACTGATTTAGTTTTTTTTTAATTAATATTTGAGTATTTGATTATCGCTGACTTTAGTTTTTCGGTTAATATTTGTGTATTTGGTTATTACCGACTTTGACTTTTGATTAATTTTTGAGTAATTATCTTTCCATTATTAATACTGATCAATTGCCGGCATATATATCTGATCTAATTTTCTAACTTATTTTTGTTGTTTTATTGAACGGTTTTCTTGATAAAAGGAAAAAATAACAAATTTTTAGTATTGTTTTTATTTTGTCGCGAAGCTTAAGGTAAAACCAGTTCCATATTTCAACTTTGGGGTATTTCTCGCTTGTGCCGCCTACAAGCCCGTAGCGCCTTAAATAAATAAACCCACCTCTACTCTCTGACATTTGAGCTAGGGCCTAATTTGTACGCTTGGCGACACCTCGTTCTAGCCTACGCATCGACATTCGTAAATTCATTCAATTTCTAATTTTAAATTCTCAAACTTAAAATTTTTCTTTCAATTTGAGATTATTCACTCTCAGTTCCTTCTAAGCTGGAGTGAAGGTTTTGCGCCCATTAGAAGGACAGAAAGAGCGTAATAAGGCATAATATAGAGTTCATAGGCGGCTATCCTCACAGGCATTTGTCTTTTTAGTTACCTCGATTTCTTCGACAGTTCCGCATTTGTTTTGATTTTTTTTCGTGGTAAGCTGTTTTCGCGCGCGATTTTAGAGGTAATCAGATTTTTTGTTGAGATTTATGTTCCTAATTTTCTTTATTTAATGTATTTGCTTTTTAATTGAGGTAAGGTATGGTTTTTACAATTTTTATATTGTTTCGTATTAAAAATGGATAAGTTAAATGAAATAAAACAATCTGAGGATATCATTGATTGGCTGCTAGGGAGCACAAATTTTTATTCATTAAATTATCAAAATAAACGTTACATCATTAAAACTTTAGGAATACCTCGAACCAAATTTAATTTCTTTAAAATCAAAGATGGGGCTGCGGTTATGGCGGGACATTTAAATGATTTGCAAAATAAATTAAAGTCAATAGCACCTTATGCACTTTTCACGCACTGCCATGCCCATGCATTAAATTTAGTTTTTGACAAGGCTTGCAATAACATTAAAGATTGCCGCATATTTTTTTCAAATTTATCCGTATTCACAGCTTTTTCTTCTAAATCCACCAAGAGAAGTCATATTTTAAATGAAATCTGCGGTAGCCGAATACTCACTTTTGCTGTTACGCGCCGGAATTGCACTTTAAGATCAGTATTTTCAGTGCATAAAAATAAAGACATAATAATAGATGGTTTTGATTTTATTCTAAACAGTGAAGATTTTAAAAAAGTATCAGGGAGACAAGGGATTTTAAGCATATTTTAACAGACCACAATTTTTTTTGCTCGAAACCTTTAAATTAACTTTTGAACATACAGACGTGGTTTTTTCGATTCTGTAAAATAAATCTACAGACATCAATTATTCAAAATAGCGCTTAGATAATTTAACTAAAAATTTGCAGAACAACGATCAATTTTTTGACAATATTTTTGAATCAATAAACCTAAATGTCGAACCTCCTCTGAACAAACGAAAATCCAATTTAGACTTACATGATCTGAGACAAACTTATAAACAGATACATGTGGAAATATTAGATACCATTAATGTGCAAATTAAAGTTAGAATTAGCGATTTGCATAAATTGAATTATTTTGATCTATTATTATTTGATGATAAATTTTCATAGTATTCCAAAGATTCTCCCCAAAAGCTGTTTGGTGATCTATTAAGCCAATATCCATTTCTTAATGCTATTCAATTAACAAATGAACTAACTGCAGCGTACAGGTGTAGGTCTCCTGAATTATTGCATTATATATTTAAAAATGGTTTATATTCATGTATGCCAGGGCTATATAAATTTATATTTATTGCTGTTTTACTATACTTATAAAATAGTCTTTAATTGAGAGAAATTGTTCAGCAATAAAAACAATTAAAATCCACATTCGCAATTAGATGACCCAAACTAGATTAAGTAATATAATAATAATAATAATAATAATAATAATAATAATAATAATAATAAT
>MU185679.1:12974-25964 GCA_016904865.1 Pissodes strobi | reverse complement strand
TAATAATAATAATAATAATAATAATAATAATAATAATAATAATAATATTTATTTTTGCAATAACCAAAAAATAAAAATACATTATACTAATTGATACTAAGACTAAACTAAGAAATTAAATTGCAAAAAAAGTAGCTGAAGACAATTAAAAATTGATCAAAGTTCAGCCCTCTTACTATAATTTTAAACTAGGAATCATGCCCAATTATGTAATTCGCTCAAAACTAATACACTAATAAATTAACAATAAAGTAATATATACGCACACTAAATATACTCTCTACGGGACCGTAGAAAGATGGGGCCCCCCTTATTTCAATTGAACAGTATATTAAAGAATTGACAATGACAAGTTTTATGACGATGTATAGATCATTTTGCAAATTTGAAAAATAGACGAATTCTATTTATTTTTAAAACAGAGCAGGTTCTAATACTTAATTTTGGTTTTTATTTGCATCATATAATTAACCTTTACATTTAAAGAGAGAGAGAGAGTTTTGTATATATGTATATTTTATATGAATTTATTTTTTATACGATAAGCCTATAACCAAAGTTTCTGCCAAAGAGAGTGATTTTTTTGTTACATTGGCGTTATAACGCCAATGTAATATAATATATATTTTGTTTTTCTTTATTAAATATTTTTCAGGTTTGTCCTTATATCCAAAGATATTGGTTAAGGAGAGCATTTCATGGTTTTGTTTTTTACATTTATTTGTATAATCCCTTCCTTTCTAAACCTAATTCCCATTTAAATCCATAATTATTCATAATCTACATCCAACTATCCTTCCTACCTTTCCTTTCCTGGCAAGATGTAACTCACACTTCCGCTGGTTCTTGCTGGACAATAAAATATCCTCTTCAAGTCTATTTTTATAATTATAGTTTTCATCAGGTTTTGTATTTTGTCTGTCTATAATCATATTTTTAAAAGTACATATTGTCGTATTTATGTTGATACCTTGATGCATGTCCCAAAAAGAGTATGATTTATTGACTGAGTAGAGTTTTACTTACTGATAATCAATTTTAACAGCCAGTACTTTTTATGTGTTTGTAAGTTGAATTAAAAAAATTATGATGACATCAAACACATACACAAATGTATAAATAAATACATAAATAAATAACAAAATGGTGTTTAAATATTTTCTCAAGATTTTCGAAAGAAAATAATATTCAAAATAAAAGCTAGGCAGTTTTATATTTATTGTGGTATAACAACTGTTGCATTATGGCCTTAAAATAAACCTTAATGGGCGTGGCATCCAAAAAATTTTTGCCTGCATTTTTTTTCTCCTGACAGTAGCCTTCCTTGTTCTAATAACCACGAACAGCCACTGGTTTTGGATTATGTCGATAATAACCTTGCGGAATTGTTTGCATTTTTAACTATAACCTTTGATATATTTACTAAAGTAGCAAATATATCTTTAGCCCAATTCCTTTTAAAACGATAGCATACTTGGATTACTTACTATTCGTTAGTAAAAACGATTAAGCTGATTTAATTATTCAATTCAGTTTTCCAACTGATCAATCGATTATTGATTTCATAACAAGCAAAATTGTTTAATTTTCATAAAATTCGAAAACTTGGCAAGGACTCTAAGTTTCTATAAATAAATTTTAATGTTTGCAATAATAAGCTCAATGCATGATTTGTTTCGATGCTATTTTCAATTTACTCTGTTTAAAATTCCAATTTCGAACCCGAAAATATGTACACACTGGTTATTTTTTATCTGGAGGAGAAACATTTATTTAAATTCTTGATACATATGTTACATTACAATACTGATTAATTTATTCTACATTTATATCATATTCGTGTTGCCCTCAGCGAGCAAGGATATCTTAATTTTTCATTTAACTTAACATCTATTTGGATGATTGCAAAAAATACATACATCAAAACTAAATTTAAACACAAGAGCAAACATGGAACAAGTTTGCTTAATTGTCTTATATCTTGGCCAGCAATTTGCTATAAACCAAAATAGTTTCCTACAATAGAGGATTTTGTCTAATATTGCATTCTAGTAGTGTACCAAAAATCCATTGCTCTGATATTTCTGAAAGCATTTCGTGTTAACTTTAATAAATTCGAAGTATGGGATCTGGCTGTTTTTGTTTTGCAGGATCCAAAAAGGTGAATTCATTAATTATTATTATTAGCTTAATAATGTGTCATTTACTTTCACACTGGGCTTTTCAATAATTCATATAATTTTGTACCAGCTCGATAATTCTTCTCGAAATGAGGAATATATTTGAGAATCAGGCTCAGACGCTGCTATAAACAATTGTACTTTAACTAACTGAACAATAATTCTTCATTCTCTATGTTTTTTTTTTTATAAAAGTATGATATTTAAAATATATGGTGATAGTGGAATAAAACTATATTTGACCATTCACCTGGCCATTCTTTCAACCAGCGTTGCCGCGACGGTTTTTAGCTTTACACTGATTTTTTTGCGAAAAAGTACTGAGTTGGGAAAAAATTTAAATGTACGGAATTTAAAATGTCGTTGTAATTATACATTTACGTACAAAAAAAAACAGAATAATTTAATTTGATCTAATGCAACCAAAGTCAAAGAACTATTTTCAACACGTGTATTTAACACAAAATATAAATAAATAAATAAATAAATAAATAATAATAATAATAATAATAATAATAATAATAATAATAATAATAAATTAAAGTTCAAATAAAACAATTATTTATATTTACAACCTAAAAAATATAAAGCACCAAAAGTTAATTGGAAGAAAATGAAATAAACAATCGGTCACTTTTTTCAAATTAATTAATTGTACAATAGGGTCCCATGAAATGCAGGTGTTATTGATGTGTAAACATGTGTAAACGCGGCGGAATGAAGGTATGGCAAATGGGACGGAATCATATGTGGGGACGGAAAAGTGAAGGCCTATGTGACCGGCTATGACCAACTTAAAGTGTACTGCATGCACGAATTGAAATAAACAGCAAAATACATATACTAACCGTTCCTCGTATTAGTTTAGACCCCGGCCCGTTCAACAATCCAATTTTGTCAGAGAAAGATAGCAAGTTCGGGAAGATAACGTGGAAGAGTCGAAGATAAAACATAGGGTTCGAATTGTGGGCGGGGCGGACCGTCCGTCAAAATATTATTATATTATATTCGCAGTGTATTTGGATCCATATCCAGAGAATATTTTTAGCTTTTACCCGCGGCTTCGCTAGCATTGTTTTTTACGGTTAGTTTTATTCCTATTTTCCACGCGTAAACTACCTAACCGATCATCATGAAATTTTGTACAGATATTTTCAAAAGTAGGTATAGTAAAGTACATAGGATGCTTTTAGCTTTTACCCGCGGCACCGCTTGCGTTGATTTTTACGGTTAGTTTTAATCCTAATTTCCACGCGTAAACTACTTGACCGATCATCACGAAATTTTGTACAGATATTTTCAAGAGTATAGTAAAGGCCATACGACACTTTTAGACTTTTAGCTTTTACCCGCGGCTTCGCTCGCATTGATTATTACGGTTAGTATTAATCCTATTTTCCATGCGTAAACTACTTAACCGATCATCATTAATTTTTGTTCAGATATTTTCAAGAGTATAGTAAAGGACATAGGACACTTTTACCTTTTACCAGCGGCTTCACTCGCGTTGATTTTTACGGTTAGTTTTAATCCATTTCACGGGTAAACTACTTAACCGATCATCATGAAATTTTGTACAGATAATTTCAAGAGTTAGTAAAGGACATAGGACACTTTTAAGTTTTACCTGCGGCTTCGCTCGCGTTGATCTTTATGGCTAGATTTAATTGCATTTTTATTTTCTTGAGGTTATATTTGTAAAAAGTTTTTTTTTGTTGATTTTGAACCTGCCTTGACTTAGTTTTGGTTAGTTTTTTTTTCTTGCGCCCCTGTAGCGAGCGAAGACATTCTAATGCAAACGTTACAAATGTAAACATTAAACAACGCACGTCAGGCTGTATCTATGACGGGAATGTGTTTTGCAGGCTGTCTCTAACCGTTAGTGTAAAAAGTGTTTTATCTAACGCAAGAATATAGGCAACCAGTTCCAAGTAAGTGGTTGCCTATATTCAGGCGACACGCGGCCTAAGGTGGCATTAGATTTTCATGTCGATGATGTCGTTATATGATATGTTTACACATCAGTGTCTCGAGTACTAGCAGACTCGCTCAATTTTTTTAAACATTCTTTGATAAGTAGCAAACTCTCAGCGGTTTTGGTTTTTTATTTTGTTTCTATACCTATTTTTCATAATATTTAAATTGGAAAATACCGTTTCAGCAGCGGTGCTTCCATAGGGTAAGCTAATGATAGCTTTAAAGAAAACTATTAAATGCTTAAACATGTATTTAAACATGTGACATTAAGAAAAAATAAAAAAGGAAATCCAAACGAAGTCATCGAAAATAAATTAAAAAAGGGTGAAATAACTGCAGAAGAAAATGGCGATGGTGTAACAATTTTGAAATGCAATGCAATTTTCGTAAAGCAGTTTTTCCTTACTTGCCATCCACGACCTCGTAGCTGAACTACTTCGCCTTTTCTCGCCGAAAACCGCGTTTCTAACTTTTTTTTTATAATTTTTTTTCTTATTTCGTTTTATAATACTTTTATTAACTTTCCGAACGATTTTTTACGTTTCTTTTTAATTTTTTTCCATTTCTTCGAAAATTTTTCGGAATCCGGAGAGATGGAGGGTGCGGGAAGGGATATAATCCCCCCACTGATGACCATGCATCGCTTGTCAGATTTTCGATCCGAGGCTCCGTTGCAAAGACATCGGCCAAAAACGTTTTTTTTCCAAATCCCACCTTAAGTTGGAGCCCCGGTCCATCCCATATGAACAAAGGTAGTCCCAATGAGGCGCACCTACCATTAAAATTTCGACCTCGTAGCTCTTCCCGATCTCCCGAAATTAATTATTTTAGTTTTTTCTCTCCTGGCCGAACGCGGAGGGGTACGTGGTCCAGTTTTCGTCCAGGATCCTCATTTTACTCCGGCTACATGTCCTGAAAATGTCAGCCCTCTAGCTATACTGAAACATGCTTAATTAAAGGGGCGTTTCACTTTGAAAAGCGTTTTTTTTTCTAATTTTACCCTCGCTAAAGAAGTTTCACTTCAACAAGTATTCGACGCCTTTTTGAATGGGAGATGAGGGGAAGGGGTTCTAATTGTCATTTTTCTTTGTTTGTGGAAAACCTGGCGAGCCAATCTAGAGGGTCAGGCGTAATCCTTCGCAAGAATGATAAAAACATAAAATTACGTCACGATATGAAAAGTTATTAATAGTCAATAATGTAGTGTTGTAAAAAAAAATGTCGAAAATCTCTAAGTGTTCAATATACACAGTATCTGGCCACAGTAAAGATCCAGATTCGAAACAAAAATTTTCATTTAATGTGCTAGAATCTATTTCAATAAATATATTTTTTTTGATTATCGGTGATGTATTTTCGTCTAGTTAAACGATTTCAACGACAAAATCAGTAAAATATTATTTAACCACGGCGTTATCGTAAAAAATATGAAACCGCCGTCTTTGAAGTTGATGGTTCATTTTGTATTGAAAATAATGAAAAATGAAAATGTACCTAAAATAAATCAAGGAAGCAATAAAAATTACTGAAGAAATGAGGTTAAAAAACAAACGATATTGCACAAAAGTTATACTTATTATAACTCATTCGACGTCGGATGAATTCTTAAAATATTCGGATGAAAATTAGCGCCAAAACGCTATCGAACTAAACCACAATACTCGCGTTTAGAATCACCAGTAGAGCGTGCCCTGACTTCTATTTCGTCGGATGGCTGGCCATCCCAAGGAGGAGGAGTTGTTTCATGCGTTAGTAGAGCGCTTTCACATCTAGTCTGGGTTTATCTGGGACACTAGCAAATATCCGAATTTTAATGTCATAGATCAGCATTTTAAGTTTATGAATACTAAAAACACAACAAAAAATCAAACAATAATATGGATTTAAAAATGTTAAATTTAAGATAGTTGTGCATTGACTGCAACGTGCGATTCGATTGAATTTTTTAATATGCTGTTTTGATTTTATTTAATATTTTGTTATTGTTTTGCATATCCTAATGTACTATTTTTAAGTATAGAAATAATATTTTAAACAAACGTTGTTAAAATGTGTTGTTTTTTTTTCATTTAAACACCGATTTTAAAATTCCTTAATTATTATGAGTATTTAAACTTCTTTCGTGACATTTGTCAAAAAATCTGTTTTTTTTTATATTTTGGAAAAATCCAATCTAGGGAATTCTAGTTTTTTTTTCAAAAACTTAGGGATATAATGTTGTACCTTATTGGCAACACTGCCTGCTAGACAAAATCGTGAACAGACACCGGGGTCTGCTATGGCGCTGAATGTGTTTACCTTGCACTTTAATGCTCATGAGAAATGTGCATTTATTTTCCTAACTCAAAGTATCCTCAAAGGAATGTTCATTTTAAAAATACTTAATAATTTATATGCATAGGATTAAAGTATTTAACCAAATATCACCCGACCCAAATCATTCAATATTTTACCCAAGAAAATGGCAGTATCTATAATAATTAACTCAAGCTCTAAATTAGTTTTAAACTGTAGCAAGCTCAAACATATTATAATTCTTTGGGTTGCAAAGTATATGTCACACAGAAAAAAACAGCATCTCATAGACAATCAAAATCTGAAGCCAAATAATAATAAATACCAATTGAATAATGTGGAATATTAAGTAGTAACAAATATCGCTAAGCAATATTATTAAAAATTGGGACTTGATTAAATGCCGAAAAGACAACGCAGAATTTTGAAAAATTATATAGATGATGAATGTTACAGTAAATATACACATTATTAAGTAAAATAATAGTATACTGCTAATGATATGCCAAAGGCTTACTTGTAGAAATAGTTAGTCAGATAATTTTATGCCAGATGTTTTAAAAAAGCCATTAAGAAATCTATAATTTTCTCTTTAAATTTTAAAAAGTATTGGTGAGATCAATTCTAAACTTGCTTCTAGAAACTAGGAACTAATTAGAATTCGTAAAATATTCACATGCTCATAAACTTCGACTTACCTCAATCTCTATTAAGATCTGATGCATAAAAACAGACACAAATCACTTCCGATTTATGTAACTATCGAAATAAAAATATTCGTGTAAAATTGAACAAAAAAAAATAATTACGTCCGCAGCCACAAATCTTGAGCATCTAGTGTTAGGTTCATATACGAAAATAACACTAGTCTGGTCCAGAAATAACGTTAAAGCCGTGTTAAATCGACTAAACAGACTTCACAGGCAAATGAGCAAAAATATATTTAGACAGCGTTGTAAATTTTTAGTGGGTGTTTTAAATGTTTAACATAGGTATACATATAGGTGATTAACAAGAGATGTTGTGTATATTTTATGTAATGTTATATTCTTCTTTAATTAAGGATTTACAGAAAAACTACAACTGTGAACTATTTACCCGCAAAAGATAAGGGTAGAGGAACGTTTTAGAGTAAATAATGGATTTTAAGAGATCCCGTAAATTTTGAATTACTTACTTTGAATATTATGAACCTTTGAAATAAGCGCAAATTATCGCTCCTGGCGCCGAGGAGATTGGTAGCGATAAGATCCATGTGAAACTAAATCCACTGCTAATAATATTACATATTATATTTCACACTATCCGGTATATATGTATTTACTATACACAATTTTAGCGCCAGTAAATAGCTCATTCATTACAACAGATCTACTAGATCTGTGTTCATTACGGTGTCAGAGCCAGGAAGTATTATTGCCTAGCAATATGTGAGCTCTGAGCTCTCGTCGACACTGCACACAAAATCGTACTGTCCGAAACAGAGATGATGCTTGGGAACAGGATCTGTTTTTTTTTTCGAAACAGGTTTTTATTCGCAACAGGTTGGAACAGGTATGTATAGCTCTATTTCCTATTCCAATGTAACAGTTTCAAGTTATAACTCGTTATTCGTTTAGCTGTTCCGTTCCAGCCCTGCTGCTGCAGCCGTGCAGCGGAACATGAACCTTGAGCTAGTTGGACCATGGTTTGCGCGTTGCCGATGTTATTATTTTAAAGAAAATACAACAAAACATCAAAACTAATTATTAATTAAGAATCCATTTTATAATCTAAAAATAAAAGTCAATTCTATTTTATATAATTGAAATAAATCTGACTATAGAATCAGATGAATAAAGATATATGTCTATACTGTCATTAATATTAATATTATAGAAATATTAATTCTAAAAAATCAATTATATGTAAACATTGCGTATGCAATTGCGTTTTATAAAACTGTTTTGTTTTCTTCGGCTTTTCTTCATGCTCATACTTGCAACCTTGCTGACGCAATACACCTCTCTCAACAACGCGAGACATAGGTAGAATTATTAATTTATGTTTTGGAACAGTTTGGAACTGGAACAGGTTTTTGAAACAGGAATAGGATGTACCTGTTGTTTAAAAAGCCGAAACGCTAAGTTCTCAAAACTGCGCTAATTTAATAAACATAGACTCAATGTGTACAGGACGACCTGTGGAATTCGTCATTAGACAAATAAAATATTGACTAAATGACAAAATTACTAACGGAAATTTTAAACATTTATTGGCACAGGAAAAACGTCAATTTACTTATTTACAGAAGCTTGTTAAGATGATTAGTAACAAACTAGTGTATACAAAATGATTATCTAATTCTTTCAACATATTAATAATTATTATTATCACTAATAATGACATGCTACAAACTTAAAAAAAATTGAGATTTTTCAAACACATCTTCACTCTTCATCGCGAAGGAACAAGAAGAATTTTGATGCATCATAATGCTTGTCTTTGTTGAACTGTAGCAAACTGAAATATGCTATATCTAGATAGTATTTTGATGCTATTATCTTATACATACAAGGTGTCTCTAAAAGGTCTGTACAAAATATTACCACGTATTTCCGAGGTCAAAATAAGCCGATTTAGTCCGAAATTGCTCCGTTTACGAGATCGGATGGTCAAATTAAAAAATAAAAATTAATTTTTTAAAAAGTTATGAACATTTTTTATTATTATAGTATGATTTTAAAAATTCGCACTCCGTGGATTTCGACACGAACATATGGACAACTTTTTTCTGTGACCGTTAGACGGCGCTTCACACTGCACTTCTGATGGTTTAAATCCACCAAACTTTTTCTCAGTGTAATTTTTTTAGTTCTTTTTTTACTATTAAAGATATAATGTCCTGAACATTTTTCGGCAAAGAAGGTAGTCTTGTTAAAATCCGCTAAGAAAAGTCGTTTCCGAGATATTTTGGTTTTTAGTGTTCGATGCCGCACCAGAATATTCAAATTATTTTGAATTCAAAAATTTGGCTGTTATCTTTGAGGATGAAATTTGATCAGTGAATAGCAGTGCAAAATAGATTTTTTTTAGATAACTTTTTAGAGTGTACGTAAATGTCATAACATTGCCATTTACAAAAAACCTTGCATTTTTTACGTGTTTGTGGACCTCTTACAATTTTTCTGCGGGCAGAATATTTAATTTTAAGCCTTTTTGTATTTAAAAAATTTTCGCTATCAGTAATATATTCGGCACACAAGATTATTGTTTGATTTGGTCTATAGTAAATATTTCAGTGAGATTTGCCAATGCAAGAATAACTAAGGTGTTTGAAACTTGTTAGTAAGATTTTCAATTGTTAGAATTATTGCCTGTCAAAATGGGTGTACAGGGAAAGATTTCTCAATCAGAGCATACATACCAGGACATCAAACATTTGCTGCTATTAAGAGATACCTTCACGAAACCGGTAGCTTCGCTTCTGTAACTGCCTAGGGCTTCGTCGATTGGTATACTTGGATATAATGATTTGATATCTAGGCTGTCAAGGATATCGTCCTTTTGTAGTTTTAGGTCTTGAATCATGTTGGTGAGATGTTTGGAATTTTTGAGGTACGAGTCGGCTTTTCTCTTGCTGGTTGCAAGATTTGTGCTAGGTATTTTTTTAGGTTTTGGGTAGGCGAATCCAGTGCACTTCCTATGGGTCTTAAAGGTACTTCTTCTTTATGGATTATTGGTAGTTCATACAGTTTGGCACATCTTCTTGATCTTTCTCGGGGGATTGTGCGTTTTTCGACTTCTTGTCCTAGGTTGGCGGCCTTGATTTTGCTTTTTGTTGTTTTTTCCAGGTATGTTGTCGGGTCCTCTGAGTTTGTTTGTAAGTGTTGTCTTGGAGAATTTGTTTCATTTTGTTTTTGTATTCATCTGTGTTCATTACTACTGTGGCGTTTCCTTTGTCTGCGGGTAAAATCACAATAACTTTGTTTCTTTTTAAGTTTTTGAGTGCTTTGATTTCTGAGGGTTTGATGTTGGGTTTTGGTGGTTTGCTGGTTCTTAGGATGCGAGCTACATCCTGTCGTATTATCTCTGCTTCTTCCATAGGCTTCTGGTGAATAGATGCCTCGATGTTCGAAATTATATCCTCTGTGGGAATAGTTTTTGGTGTCACTGCGTAGTTGAAGCCTTTACTTAAAACTTGTTTTTCTTCTTCCGAGAGCTGGTAATTCGAGATGTTGCGTACGACCTTGTTGATTTCTGCCGGATTTGTTTCATGTTGCGTCCTTTGTTGTAGATGGGCATATTTGTTTGTTGATTTTGATAGCCGATACTCTGATCTCCAGGTCCATCCAATTAACCAAATCCTCAAAGAGCTCAGAAGAACTGCACAACATTAAAACAGCTCTGAAACAGAACAACTACAAAGAACACCACTTCAAAAAGGCTTCTAAGCGAGCTACAAACCCAACAACAAACAAAAAAAACGTACGATGAATCCAGACCGACAACTACACTACCATACATAAAAGGCGTAACAGACATAATTGGAAGAATCCTAAGGAAATACCAAATAACAACAATCTATAAACCATCAACAATGATCCACCCAATTATAGGCAATCCCAAAGACAAAATACCTTTGGAAAACCACGGGGTATACAGCATCCCCTGCAAGAACTGTGACATGGAATACATCGGCCAAACAAACAGAAGAATCTCTGCCAGAGTACAGGAGCAGATGAACAGCACAAGAAACAAACAAACCACCTCAGCTCTGTTTCAACACCACCAAGAAACAGGGCACACAATAAATTTCCAAGAAGCAAAACAGATCGCTCCCATTAAGCATTTTCGAACACGCACCATCAGAGAAGCCATAGAAATAGAAAAAAAAAATACATATCAACAGGAGAGATGATGCACAAAATATTTCCAACACCTAGAAAAGCATCATCAAAAAACAACAACCAAAATCAACCACCTCAGAGGAACAAACACATAGACAACAAACTGAAACACAGGAAGTTGGACAGATCCAAGCAGAACCAAAATACAATCTGCGCACACGCAGGCCTATAAAGGGCCCGGCCAGCGCCGTAACTACCATGGCGCCAGACGGCGCGGCCGCGCCAGGGCCCGGGCCCTAAGGGGGCCCAGAGGGCCCCCTTTTACTTTATGTAAACCTGGGGCATAAAACCCGAGGATATGCTACTTTCAGTACTTTTTTTACCAGGACCTGAGCCCGAAACCCAAAAAAATAAATCGATCGGGCCTTCCGGGCCTCCTTACGCTATGGTTTAGTCCCGCGAGAATACGAGGTTTACTATTTTTTAAATAATTTTTATTTTTAATCTCATAAGAAAAAAGTAATTTTAATAAATTCAATCCGTTTAAATTATCTTTGTGACACAGTAAAAATTTAAAAGAATTATGAAAAAAAATTATGGCATAGTGTTTGATTAAAAAGCATTTAGAAACATGTATGTTAGGGTTTATTTAGGCAAAAAATAAGTTTAAGCCCATCACGGTAAAAAAGACCCAAAAGTTGCCTCTAAAATATTGGCAAGGCCTTAGCCCGTATGTGTGCGCGTGGTGTGTGAATTTGGCTCTTTAGAATTTTGGGGAAGTCCCGGCACGAACTCTAGTAAGGGTATAATCGCGAAGCAGGGACTGGCAGTGCCAATCTATTGTTCTCGGGGCTTAGTGCATTTGTTGTAATTATCTCATTTACAGTATATTCTTAGTCGTTATTTACGTTTTTTTGATGATATATAGTGAAGCAGAGAGGTTAAGAATTAAATATCAAAATGATGTTGGTGAGGCATTTGCTCAAGAGCTTATATCTTTTCGCCAATGTTTTTCCGAAGAAATTAAATTAAATAATATATTCACGGTAAAAGAATTACTTGAATTTATATTAATAAAAAATTCATCGTCTAGTTCCAGTTTCCCCGAAGTGATCACTACTTGTTCAATTTTTTTAACAATACCTGTAACTGTTGCCTCTGCGGAACGCTCATTCTCTACGTTAAAACTAATAAAAAATTATTTAAGAAAATCAATTGGCCAAGAAAGGCTTTCCGCACTTTCAATTCTATCAATTGAAACAGCACGTTCATTAGATTTAGAAAAGATAATTGACGTATTTGCAACAAAAAAGTCAATATTTAAATTATTTTGTTGCTCATGTAAACCTAAGGTCTGAATTTTTAAATGTGTTATTTTTATTAGTACAAATTTAGTTTTGTTTTCCTGTTTTTATTTTTGTTTGTTTGTATACATTTTTATTTTTGTTTTTCTGTATAAGTAAATATATATTTTGATTTTGTTAATTGTATATAGTTTTTTATTTTAAACCCATAGTAGATTCTGCATTATATAGGGAGAGTGACTTGGGTTGTAGAGGGAGAGGGGCCCAGATTCGAGTGTGGCGCCAGGGCCCGATGTCATGTTGTTACGGCACTGGGCCCGGCACAGTACCAGGGAGCTCAGTTCGAGTCAAGCAGCCATCAAGGAAGCAACACTTGGAAATGCCAACTGGGATGTTGGCGAAACG